>CM037792.1:49417989-49467989 GCA_021229015.1 Solen grandis | reverse complement strand
TGAAGAAAGCATTTCGTACACTATAGGAAATTTCTAACCACAGATTGTAAAAAATTTAATGATTTTTAGCATACGTAACTCTGTATTGAAATGCTTTCGCAAATTGTGTGAGCGTATACGAATAAAACCTGCTATAAAATCATCAAATTTCCCATTTTTTTCTCATGAATTGATTTATCATATACCTAAGGCATATATCAAATGGAAAACATATTAGACACATAAGACAAAACTTAATGAAATGTACATTTAAAAATTTATGTAGGAAGTCTTCATATTAAAGTTTGATATTTTCCCCCCATTTATAATAAAAGCAACATTACAATTCCTGGTAAAGCACGTATTTTTTATGCAAATTTCTCAGAGTAAGCTGAAAAAGAATCACATTCCGAATCATGGCGAGTTATGTCGAAGAATATCGGAAGTTGGACAAGCTTTGTCGACATTTGCCGAGCCCATTAGGGTTCCTCTACCTTAATTGACAACATACAGTTGAATGAGATGTTCGCATCGTCATTACTGAGACCAACCATGATTTTCAAATTGGTGGATGTTCAATCTCATTGATATCAGATTCAGTACGCTAACTGGATCTGACCACATCGTACAGAGGGTTGTCTCAGACTGACCTTTGCATAAGCCAATCAAATCGGCGGCTACAGAATCGTTCGGTATAACTAGAGGATATAACCGCATTCGTCTCACAATAGGATAGAAAGATGTGTAAGCGGCCGGGTAGCTCATTCGGTAGAGCATTTGCTCTGTAAGCAAAAGGCCCCGAATTTGAGTCCCAGTCAAGTTGCACATTTTTCTTACCCTGTGACAAATGTTTTACCGAAATCAGTTAGAAACGCGTTATTTAATTGGTTTAAAATCGAGCTCTTGTTTATGCATATAAATTACTTAAAAGGTCAATCTGATGTGACCACTAATGCATTGTTGTCAGATCCTAATCGCGGAAAGTAGAAGAGCGCAAATTAGGATATGATTTTAATGAGATTAGGTGGATGTTATGACCTCCACGTCTATTATCTAATATCGGATCAGCCCTGTGTTCAGGTAACATTGTAACAGTCGGCTGTAGCTATAAATGTTAACATTTGCATCCATTAATTGTATCATGGAGTATAGAATGCAAGAAGGGAACCAATTCCCTGACAGCATTATGTTCTGCTTATACAATCAGTTTATTGTTATATCCCAGCTATTTAGTTTCATTTTGGACTGAACTGTTTGGAAACCTGTAAACAAAGGTCACTGTAGGAAAATTAAAACCTGGCATTTTTCTAAATGGCTGTTATTATGAGGTTATAGTTGCCTTTAAAGTCAGTGCTGGGAATCCAATCACTGACCTTTGTTCACAGTTTAAACATTATTTAGGGATGACTTCCTATAGAAATTTGCCATGATTACCATGTTGCTGCCTTTTTCTCTTAAAATTCAGAAATGGTTGCCACTTTTCTTGGGGTGAGTGGCAGTCTGCTTTGGTGTGATACTACTATACATTTCAGCTGTTTTTATAGCCAGTATTTGGCTATATTTCAAATAATCCCAAAATGTATATTATTTTTTTCCCAATTTGACAGCAAAAATTCCTAATGAAGACACAGAAATAAAAAAAAAACTATTAATGTTCAAACAGTTACAAAGTTTTGAACTTTTCCACAAAGGCAGTTTATAAATAGCAATTGTTTACATTAACTTATCAATGTATCTTTAAAACTATTCATTCCCTTGATTTAAATACTTCTTTTCTCCCATTCTCTAGATTTATTGTAAATTCTTGATTTTGTTCCCATTCCCAACATTTGTTGTAATTTTTTGACAATATCTTTCCTAATTTATTACATCTCTGCTAGAAATATTCAAATGTGAAGGTTGTAATATATTCATAAGGTTATTCTCCTTAAACAATTTTTTAATAATACCAAAGGTCATTGCTATGATTCACTAATCATAACCCAATTTGAGACCCAGTCTAGTAAGTAAGAGTTTTAAGGTGAGCATTTTTAGCCTTTCGGTTGGTTTTGCTCACATGCAGTACACTGGTTCCCTTTTTTCCCTATTTGTAATTCACTAACTGCAGCAACAGTTGAATTCCAAATCCATGTATCATGATTGTCTTGACCCTTATGCATGGCTATATAGGATGAAGTCTAAAAATAAATAACCTAAAACAAGTGCCAGTAGAATCGGTGGATGCTAGGCCATAAACAGCTTTGTCACTTGATGGGTGCTTTATTGTACTATACGAGCTCCAGACAAGATTTAAGTATGAAAAATAACAAAAGGCAATAACTCTAAATTTCAAAAGAGGTTTACACTGCACTTTTATTGAATCTCCCAACTGAAAAACCAAAGGGCTATCTACCAATGAAGTTTCATGTTGACACCTTTTATAGTTTTTGTGTTATGCTCCAGACAAAATTATGATGGACGAATGGATGAACAAACAGACAAACAAAGTGGCAACTATATGCTCTCCCTTCAGGGAGCATAAAATCATTGATAGGTAATAAAGTGTCAACAAAAAGGCAATTAAAAAGGCGGCAAACATAACAGTCTTGATAAGAATACAACATGTTTACTTAGAGAGAACATGACACCATCTGTTGCATTTAATGATTTATTTATTTCCTAATCATGGACATTTTATGGCGGACTTCTTCACGAGGACACAGCTGGTTCTTTTTCGTATTCGGTTGTACGGTGTGACATATCAATAAAGTCTCTCTCTCTTTACTGGGAGGTTATGTCGCCTTTAAGATGCACACAGCAGGTCTTATGAGTTTCCTTTTTTTTTTTTATTCATTTTGGAAACCCCAAGTGAACAGGGGACATCTGTGTTGAACCGCCAATACCTACTGCAAACAAACAGACGGCTTTTTTACTTGAACAGTTACAATTGGGTCAGGATTTTAACCCTTTCCCTCATATAGACTCATTTTGACGCCCTCAATAGGTATCATATAAAGCCTGATCTGCAGAAAACCAGAGTTAAACCTTACCAAATTTAATTACAAAATCCTCATTTCCAGACCACTGAGGAGCAGCGAACAGCATAAAACCTGATCAGCCTGCGAGTTACTCGCAGGCTGATCTGGTTTTATGCTGTTCTCATAGGTCTTTTCATGGTGTCCTCTATGAGGGAAAGGGTTAAGTTTATAATTGTACTTGATCATTAGAAGATTTTATATGTACCTCATTATAATATTATTAATGTGCTTGTTATAACTTTACAGATGTGCTTCATTATAAATATATAGATGAACTTCATTATAACTTTTATAGATGTACTTATTATAATTTTATGACTTCATAAACAGATGGACAGCATTATAAGGTAATACATGAACTTCATTTAAAGTTTATAGGTAGACTTCATCATAAGTTTATAGATGGACTTCAATATAAGTTTATAGATATACTTCATCATAAGTTTATAGATGGACTTCTTTTTTAAAAATTTTTTTGTTAAAAGGTTTAAATTTCATAAGTTTAAAGTTTATAGATGGACTTCGGATTTTTTGGAATTCAAGATAAGTAAGTGCTTCAATTTAAGAAATCTTAAGAACTGATAGTTTTGTAATTGTAAGGCATCTTTCATAACTTCCCTATGAGTCACAAGCCAAGAAACCACAGAGTAGAATATGTATTATAAGTTATAAGAACCATAAAAGAAACAAATTTTCCTGCATTACCAATTTTCCTCATTTGTTTTGAATTACATATTTCACTTAACTGTATCTAAAATAGATATTATCCATTTCACTTGATATTAGGAGAAATGAAATACATCAACCTTAACCCTTTCCCTCATAGAGGACACCATGAAAAGACCTATGCGAACAGCATAAAACCAGATCAGCCTGCGAGTAACTCGCAGGCTGATCAGGTTTTATGCTGTTCGCTGCTCCTCAGTGGTCTGGAAATGAGGATTTTATAATTAAATTTGGTAAGGTTTAACTGTGGTTTTCTGCAGATCAGGATTTATGTGGTACTGTACCTACTGAGTGCGTCAAAATGAGTCTATATGAGGGAAAGGGTTAAAAAAGCAAGAATCTTTTCATGGCAATTATGTACAGGGTATTTATGAGATGTATATTATAATTAACCTCTTTATATCTTCACATCTGAATTATTAATAGACTGAATTGATGAAAAAACAGGATGATTATGATCTGTACTAGTGTTTCAACCCTAATAAAATAGCAATAAAGCTAAAGATCTTAACACAACCTGACCAATCCTGGATCAAACTTCAAAGTGAAGAGGACCCCTGATGATCAACCGACTCAACATCTTGGTGAGATGAATTAAGATTGATTAGGGACTTCTCAACATCTTGGTGAGATAAGATACTTTTAATTACGGGCTGGTTATCAAGACATATCTAGCTGTGGACATGACAGGCAGATTATCACCTAATCCCACCACATCTACGGTACGTACTCAGTTCATTTATAAAGGTTAATCATTTAAGTATACGGTTTATGGGAGCTTTTGAATTTTATCATAATGAGGTTATGGTCATTTAGAAGTACTAAGCCAACCAGTCCTGTAAATACCTGAACATTATATACAACTGAGCTGCACGTTAGGGCAATTTACCAGCAACGTCAATGACTACTTTAGTATGTCATGGCCAGGAACTGGGCCAACAAATGGCCTCATGTTAAGGGGCAAATGCTCTTACCACTCAGTTGATGCTTTGACTGATAACAAAGGTGTTAATGACTAGACAGTTATAAAAAAAAAAAAAATCTTACCTTTTGTTTTCACAAAGTTTTGGGATCCAACATACTGCATCCTGCTCAAATGGCAAGAAAATGGAGATAAAGGAGAATTGTCACATGTCAACATGTCAAGAAATATTACTCAATATTTTATAACAGGGTTTTGATCTTTATTTTTTTTTTTTTTTTTTTTTTTTTTTTTTTAGAATTTTGTTTATTTCCTTCTATGTTTTTTGTTTTGTTTTTTGTTAAAATGAATTTGTTCTGTGCAATAATATCTCAACCAAATCATAAACTACTCAATTACAGAAGAATTTGCCATGACTTTATTCTGATGAGAGCAACTTTTTACAAAGTTAAGATATATACTGAAGTTATAACATACTTACAACCATATGATGGTGTCTCACACAAGCTGCCCTAGAAACACTTCAGGTTTAATGCAAATGGTAATTCAAGCCTACACAACATTTTATGGGGGTATCAAATCACATATCTTGCTGGAGCCATCATGTTGATTTTCCTAAATTGTTAAAGATAGCACTGATTGACTGAAATCATTGGCATCATGATGACACTAGGAGATTTTTTTTCCATCAACATTAATTATGAATGGAAATGACTGGGTTGGTTCGTAAAACTGGGTTAATACTTCACTACATTAATAGCGTATTGACCACAGCTTCCTTAATCTGTGCCATCATTTAGCTCAATAAGTTAGGCTTCTAAAGACCTTACAACTAGAACAATCGCTAAAAATGATTCATACTCCGGCATCCCACCATGTGTTATAGTGTAATGCGAGAGAAGGACAGGATGGAAAGGGGAAAGGGACAAATGTGATCCCTATATTGCCCTCACTGCTGTGAAGTGGGCGTACAGTGAGATTTTAAGAACCAAGAGGCAAATTCAACCAACTTTACATATCCTTGCAAAAACATCAATGATCAACTGACACGTCCAGCTCAATAACTCATCTTCCTTTTCTCCACCCATCTGATCCTTGCTGATGGTGCTGGTAAACAGGACATTTTTCCAAATGCTTAGCATACTACTGTAGTTATGGTCGACAATTACATTTGGCATTTTAAATTGCTTGTGTGTGTTTTTGGCCTTGTAACATACTTTTTTGTCTCTCACTTTCAGTTTCAATGATGATTCTGCTGAAACTAAGGACACCATTTTCCCAACCTGTTTTCACAGCAATGCAATTCTTATGATTTATCTGTTGAATAACACCATGTTATTTTTTGTTTGTTTTATTTTGTCACCTTTTTGCAAAATATAAAGCAATTTATTTTGAATATAAAAATATGGACAATACACCATTTCAAAGAATATATCAGCTGTTTATGGAGATAGGCGAAATTTATCGATATTTGCGCTTTATTACCAGATATGGCGATATTATATGGAAGAACCCGATTTCATTACAGGAATTGAACCTTAAATACTTAGGGACATATCTTATCAAACGTATTTACCTCACAAGAAATGCTTCCAAAATAGTTTATTGTTATACAACTATAACTAGTTTATTGTTATACAACTATAACTAAGTAAAGTAACAAGCAATGTCAATGTAATCTGATTAAGTTTGTTTATAACCCATATAATATCTTAAACTGAGGTTTACCTCAGCTAAAAAATCTCAAATTCTGTATCGCTAAAATATGAAATTATGAATAAATTAATGACCCTTTTTCTGTAAGAAACTGGTGCAAAACTTTCTAGGATGTCATGTAAAATTGTAAAATTTGATTTTCTAATGATTTTCTAATGCTGGACCTAATATACCAATTGGCCTGCTTGAGCATTAAGCACAAAGCACAGTTTCAAACTATATTCTCCTTTCCCTCATGAATATGTATGAACAAATAAACCAATGTCTAAATGCAGACTGTGTAGAATCTGAGCTACAATATTGTATGAGCTGTGTAGAATCTGAGCAATATTGTATGAGAGAGGAAACTCTGATCAAACTGATCCAACAACAAGCTGTTTGGTGTGTCAGTACAAATCGATATAAATATTAAGGGTTAAGTCAATGTGTTGAACATAAAACACCTTTAACAAGTTTCCCTCATATAGACTCATTTTGTCGCACTCAATAGGTATCACATAAAGCCTGATCTGCAGAAAACCACAGTTAAACCTTACCAAATTTAATTATAAAATCCTCATTTCCAGACCACTGAGGAGCAGCGAACAGCATAAAACCTGATCAGCCTGCGAGTTACTCGCAGGCTGATCTGGTTTTATGCTGTTCGCATAGGTCTTTTCATGGTGTCCTCTATGAGGGAAAAGGTTAAGTTTCATACCCTGCAAGTCCTATTGAAACACGGTCCTCTTCCAATACACATACATCTTTAGGCCCAGTCTATTTCTAAAAGATTCACATTGTTAGTTGCCTCAAGCCATCATTCAGTGATAAGGATCAAATGGTATCCAAGTTATCTGAACCTATGAATTATCTAGAGCTGCTTGCTATTAACAAAGTTGCCTACCTCTTTTATTGCAAGAGAAATTACTTTGTTGCTTGAGGTTAGAGTGACTGACTGAAGGTGCTTTTTGTTTGATTATTGGGTATAACATCCCACCAACAGTATTTCAGTCATTTGGAGATGAAGCATACTTGAGACAGATATAAGTGCTGCCACACTGCAGTATCGATCCGTAGACATGTGGCATGATACCATACACAATCACATTATCCTGACACCAAGTTCATGCCAGGTCTGGAACAACTTTTATATACTGAGGGCCAAGCTGTGCCAATTTTTATGACTTTGATATGTCACAGCCTGAGACTGAACCCACAATCTCCTGATTCCAGGGAAGACGCTCTAAACACTGCTGAGGTGGCAATTAATTTCCATCTTTTCATAAATCTTTTCCCCTCCTTCTCTACAAATGTAAAGGTTTCTAATCGCCAGTAAAATACTGATTTAAAAAAAAAAGGTCTTAAAGGGCTACAATAAAGATAAAAATGGTACAATAGAACACAGTGATTACTTAAAGTCCCATTATATTTGATAATGATACAATTTTCAGGAGAAGAAAAGATAAAATAACATTGACTAACATAATGGTGCATAATGTGAAAATATCAGCTATAAAAAAAATGTATGAGTGTTGATCAAATTAAGCCATTTAGTTTTTTTATATGGTTGTCAAAAAATATTTTCTTCCTTTACATTTTCCATTGTCAAATATTCCCGAAGATGGTCTGTAATGGAAAATAATTTGATTCTGAAAAACTGTCACTGAATCACAATTTGTTTATTTGCTATGTCTTCAATTTATGTCTTCACAATTTCATAACAGAGACATGCAGAAACATCACAAAATAGACAAAGATATGAGGACAATGCAAAACAGGTATTTTTATAAACAAATGAATGATCTTTAGGAAAATATTCCTTTTTTTTTACCCTTGAGGCCCCTACATGGGTATCCCCATTTATTATCCCCAGCTGACCTTACAAACACATGCAAAAATGTTTGCTTAATGATCAAGTTTTAACAGGGTTAACATAAAAATTATGTAAATTAGATATCATTCGATGATATGAATGATAGGACTTCTGCTACATTTGTCAAACACTTAAAAGCAAAAAAAGTAAAAGGATATGAAATTCCAGCCTTTAATTGCTTTTGTATGGCCATAACTTAAATAAACTTTGAAAATAAACCGTTTAACTTGGAGGATATGGCAAAAGTAACTGGTTCGAATCTTGGATCCGCCATAAAACCTTTGTATTTTCGAATTTGGAAAAACGGACACCGGGATGCACAACTAGACTCTAACATACACATTCTGTAAAATTTTGATGAAAATCGGCCCAGAAATAATGGCTGTAGACCGCGTACAAACATTTTGACGTCAAAACACATCATTGTCAAATGGAAATTATTGAAATGCAAACTGTTCTATCTGAAGCATATGCTATTAAATTTTTAAGGTGCTCCGAGGTTTTCAACAAAAGAAGTTAACACATCAAAATAAGAAGTTACTTTTCATCTCATGACGTCATATGACGTTCAGTTTCAGAGAATCTAAGGAAATCCTAGACCCTTATATTCTGCCAAAATATCAGCTTTCTAGCTCATCTGGAAGCGATTTTATAAGCATTTGAATTTTGACGTCAATGGTTCGAATCTTGGATTCGCCACAGAACCATTACCTTTTCGAATTTTGAAAAACGGACACCGGGATGCACAACTAGAGCCAAACATACACATTCTGTGAAAATTTGATGGAAATCGGCCCAGAAATTATGGCTGTAGACCACGTACAAACATTTTTAGACGACGTCAAGTTTGACGTCAAAACACGTCATAGTCTAATGAAAATTATTGAATTGCAAACTGTTCTATCTGAAGCATTTGCTATTAAATTTTTAAGGGTCTCGAACGTGTACAACATATAAAAATTAACACGTAAAAATTAGAAATTACTTTTCACCTCATGACGTCATATGACGTTCATCTTCAGAGAATGTAAAGAAAACATAGAGACTTATATCCTGTCCAAATATCTTCTTTCTAGCTCATTTGTAAGCGAGTTTATAGGCATTTGAAATTTGACGTCAGTGGTTCGAATCCTGGATTCGCCACAGAAATATTGCATTTTTTGAATTTTGACATACGCATTCTGTGAAATTTTGATGAAAAAATGGCTGTAGACCGCGTACAAACTTTTGTAGACAACGTCCAATGTGATGTCACATGACGTCCTAGGCATATGAAAATCATTGAAATTAAAATTTCCGCATCTGAAGTATATGCCATTACATTTTCATTGCCCTTGGACCATAGCAACATATAGAAATTAAAGCGTAGAAAAGAAGAAGAAAAAAAAAAAAAAGAAAAAAAAAAACAGTACAAACCCAATAGGACTTTCTGCCAGTCCTTATTTATGCATAATGGTAAGGTTGACAAGTATATACAATCTGCATTTCTTATCAAATTTATTACACACATTTTGCTCTTCTGTCTAAAACATATATTCTGTTTTTGGAAGAATAAAAAGGCCTTTAACTATCTTTATCAAGGATTTGTTTGTATCCAATTTGTTAATGGGGTCACTCAAACAGTCAATAAGAATGTCAATGTCCTCTGTAAATGTTTTGAGAAAAACTTAAGCATAACTGCAGCTTATAGTACTGAGCCACACGAATCACTTGGAAGGCCCAGTACTGAGATAAAGAATTGATCGACGAATATATTTACGAGGAGCAAATATTCTACTTGAGATACAAAGCTTGAAATGTTCTGAATTTCAAAATAAATATTGTTACGCTGGAAAGAAATGGAAAGATAACAAATATCTTTTCAGGTCAAGATAATAAAACCAATATTCATTGACATCTTGCATTAGTGGTACCAAAAAAAAAAAAAAAAAGAAAAAAAAAAAGGTGGCTGTGTCCTGCTGAGGAGACGAGCTTGTGATGATTCCAACTCCATTTGTCAATATCATCATTAAGTCCAAAACGTGATGCCATACAATACCACAAATGTCTAAGAAATTATCGTCAGAGTGTCCCTCAAGCCATCGCTGTCCTCCAGTACAAGAGAGAGGTTCGTGTCATGTTTAATTTTTTCTCGTATATGGATGTACTTTTCCCTGCAGGGATGAGGATACCTGAGTGGAAAATACTCAAAACAAGTGGCAAAATTGATAAAAAACATGTGCAATTTGGGAACAACTGTGTTACTGTCTCCAATGAATATAAACTTTCTTGAAAATTATAGAAAAACTGTTTCTAACGATTGAATTTATTGTCCAAAATCATACAATACTGTAAGAGAAGTCCCAGAGATCTGACAATTTGAGGAATTTGTAGGCTCAGATATAATGTATTTGGTGCCCATAAAGAGACAAATTTCTAAAACAAATAATAGAGAATATAAAGTAAATTTATCAGTAAATCATACAAATTGTGAAATCTAAAGCTTATGATTATGAAGAGAGGGTCTATAAACCAAAACAGATGGGTCAAGTTTCAGCAAATTCAGCAAAGTTTAAGAAAAGGCCTTGGACTTACTAATGGGAAAATATATTTACATACAAAACTATGAACAGATGAATATCGTTTAACTGAATTTTATATGGTATTTGAAACAATGGATTTTACTTTAGGGTTCAGACTGTGTAGATTCTGAGATACAATATTGTATGTGATCAAAAAGAGGAGACCCTGCTCTATTTGCCTGCAATCCATCAAAACGAGTCTATCTCAAATAAAAGGTTAACGTATCAAAATGGGCAATTTGTTAAAGTGCAGTTTATAACTTTATTCTTTTGGGGTTGCCGTTTGTTTGAAGCCATATTCAAATTTGTTTTATCAAATAAAGGTATATTAATTTGAAAAATAACATGAACCCCCCCCCCCCCCCCCCCATATTTTCAGATTTATATTTTCTAAAACTGAGGGGAAAAAAAAACCATCAAATTTCTTAAATAGGATGACTAGCCTGTTTTATACAGTCCTGAATTACACTGATATCCTTTAAAAAATTAGTATTTGCGGTATAATGGACAAGAACACCTTTACTGCAGGCACCTGATCTTATTATGGGGGGGAATGGAAAAAAAATCTCCTGTTTGATACCACATTACTTAAGTAATAATATATTCAGCATTAATTTGTTGCAAAACAAACAAAAAAATATTCTGTGCTTTTGATAAAAGGACTGATGAATGCACAAAATAGTAATGTTAGCTCCTACTATGGGAGATAGTTTTTATCATGAATGAAAGAAAAAAAATTACGGAAAACTTGTAGAAAAAGCATGAAATAAATATTTTTTACTGATTTTCCTTGTAAAATTGTATTTTCTTTCAGTCCTGAACTTAGAAAATACATATCGATGGCTTGGCGGAAAACTATTGTAACTCACTTTTTTTGTGAAAAGGACTTTTTGACAAATTCCAAATCAATGTTTGAAATTACAAAATATATAAATGTTTCATAGTGTTATCTTGAATAATTTTGCTTATTTTTGATATTTGTCAAATTGTTGTATCTCAGAAGGTTGGTTTTCTATTTGTAAAACTATTGTATCTCAAGTTACAATAGTTTTACAAATTACTGAAATTGCAAGGTGAACAATTTATTCAGTGGAAAACTATTGTATGTCAAGTTACAATAGTTTTACAAATATTTATTTTTTTTTAAATGTGGGTCTTTCTTAACTGTAAAACTATTGTAACTCTTACTTACAATAGTACTGTAGTAAAAATTTAGCACTCATGTTTATATTGTCTTTGTGGAGAACAATTTTAACTCAATGTAGAATAGTGTCGCAGAAAAAAGAAAGAAAGAAACACACATTTTTTTTTATTCAAAGGTTGCAGTGAGAGTTACATGGATAAAAAATGGTTTCAATCTTTTTTTTCTTTTTTTTTTTTTCCCTAAGTAAATCTTTTTTTCCCTTCACATTCACATGGTTTTGAAAGTTAGATGCCACCATTAATTTGAAATAGTGAATACACAAACATACAACAAAGTCAAGGTATATATTGCCCTAGCTCTTACTGAACAATTTTGCAGATAAAAAGGCATTATGGTGAGACTTACTAGGAATTGTTTGTTTGTTTATTGGATATTTAATCAAGTAAAAGTGGGTGGGGTTATGATGCTGTAAAATTTTCAAGTATTGGTATTTCAGAAGCTAAACAATAAGTAATAGGACTACTCTACAATCCCTATTGTTTGAGATGCTAACATATAAACAGGATCAATTTTAAATAACAAATAATTGTATCCATTTTACATTAAATGTATTTTTTTTAAATATATTCTTTTCTTAACCCTTTCCCTCATATAGACTCATTTTGATGCACCCAATAGGTACCACATAAAGCCTGATCTGCAGAAAACCACAGTTAAACCTTACCAAATTTAATTACAAAATCCTCATTTCCAGACCACTGAGGAGCAGCGAACAGCATAAAACCTGATCAGCCTGCGAGTTACTCGCAAACCTACTTTCAGTAAAATAAGTAGAAAGAAAATAAGGGCTTATGGCTTGCTTATTAAAAATGATGGTGTATCTAGAGGAGTCATTGATATAAATACAGAAAGATATCATGGTAGTAATGTAGTAATTTAAGGTTATGATCCCCAAACTGCGCTGACCTTTCAAGCATACATGTGGTTGATGCATCCGACACACCTTTGTGTTATAACAAACACTTCTGTAAAGTTTTATAATAATCCAAACATAGATATGGAAGTTATAGAGCAAACATGAAAATGAAGCCTATATGTATGAATACCAAAGACAATTTCTAACAACCCCTTTGACCTTGACCTTTAAGTGCACACACAATTGTTGCACCAATACATCTTCATGTAATGACAAACACTTTTGTAAAGTTGAATGAAAATCCATCCATACCATTTAAGTTATAGAGCAGACACGAAGATGTAGCCATAAATACAAAAAAAAAGAGAATTTCTAACAACTCCAGGGACCTTGACCTTTCATGGACCCAAATGGTTATTATGCGCACGGCACTTTTGTGTTATGACAAACATTTTTTGAAGTTTTTGAAAATCTATACATAAATATGGAAGTATTTGAGCGGACAAAAGATGTAGTTTATGAGCACCAAAGACTACGTCTAACAACTCCTGTGTCCTTGACATTTCACGGGTTCATATGGTTGATGCTGATGTGGGTACACATCCTTGGGTTATGAGGAATACTTCTGTGAAGTAAATTTATTGAAATCCATCCATAAATGTCCAAGTTATGGAGCGGACACACAAACCTATAGTCTCAGTGGGAAGTAATAAATTCCTGTGTTTATGATTTTATAACAAGAGCTGTCAGAGGACAGCACGCTCAACTATTCAAAATGCTTGTTGGTAAATCAAATGAAATCTATTTAAATTCTTGCCCTTCATAGTAATAGTAAAAAATGATATACCTTGATAGTCTGATACCCCTTAATATATTTATGATGTCTAAAATCAATCCTATGCCTAGTTACTGAGACATAAGCACAATAACACTGTGCATGCAAAACTTAAACCAAAAATCCATGTTAGAAAAGGGCCATAATTGGCATCAGTCCAAAAGTTATCCTCCTGTTTTCTGATGCCCTTGAAGACACACCTTAACTTTCTAGTCAATTCCACAAGCAATTTCTGAGATATAAGCTGGATAGTAGCTTGAATGCAAAACTTTAACCATAATTCTAAGTTAAAAGGGGGTCATAATTTTTAATTTATTCCATCAAGTGTTATCTTCCTTTATAGTATGATACCCCTAAACATATTAAAGATATTTCAAATCAATTCCATGCCTGGACTCTGAGATATAAGCATGAAAGTACCTTGCATGCAAAACTTTAACCAAAATTTCTAATTTAAAAAAGGGGCCATAACTTGTAATATATTCCATCAAAAGTTATCTACCATGAAAGCATGATACCCCTTAACGTATTAAAGATGTTTCAAATCAATCCCATGCCTGGATACTGAGATATTAGCATGAAAGTACCTTGCATGCAAAACTTTAACCAAAATGTCTAAGTTAAAAAGGGGCAATAATTTGTAACATATTCCATCAAGAGTTATCTACCTTGGTTGTCTGATGCCCCTGAACATATTTGTAAACTTTCAAGTCAATACCATGAATGGTTATTGAGATACAAACTAGATAGCTTGCACGCAAAACTTTAACCAAAAGCTGCAACGTCGACGCCAGGGTGACTACAATAGCTCTCATATTCTACGAATAGTCGAGCTAAAAATAATGAGTGAAAAATATAATAAGAAACACTGTTTGTTTTGGGGTTTTTTTGCGGGGGTGGGGGGGTGGGGGGGTGTTTCTCAGATAATTGCAGAGGACAAAATAAAAACAATATTTATATTTCAATTCTCTGGTATTGCCTTTGGCATTTCAGGTTAAATGCCAATGAGCAAAAATATTTAGAAAAGGGTCACACCAAAAATAAAGGTAATTCTGTACATGCAACTATTGAATAAACTAGTAGAAATATCTCTGTATACACTATTGGACAATGGGCTGCAATAGTCAGGGTTTTAAGATCAACACACCCCTACAATGTCAAAGAAATGGGGGCAAAACCAATTCTTTGATTTCAAAGAAAATTCAAAATATCTCAAAGACTTTGACTTGGATATAAATAATTAGAAAGTTCATCATACTGAGATTTAAACATTTCATTTGGGAGCCGATTACCCTGATATAGGTCATTTCAAATATGGATACGATGAAGCTGAATACTGCCTAAACTTGAATCAGCTTGTAAAAAGGCCTCAGTCTAAAGATCCCCCCTCTATTAATTTGACCAAACTGTATGAGATACTGATTCCTTTACCAGTGCAAAATTACAATGACCTTATTTCACTCTGTAGGATGAAAGTCATATTCCTTCAGTTTATCATCCACTATATTTATTATTATAATCCCGTAATTGAGAGTTTGCACGGATCAAGAAACACAGTTTTGTCAATAGCCTTCTAGGAAGTTGGAGTATCAGTTGATTTCAATATCCATTCCAATATTTTTGATACTTGTCTACTGTAAAACAATACAGAATGACAACTCCCCACCTCCCACCCCCCCAACACACATGAATTTCAGTAAAAGTTTAAGATTAGAAAGGTGTCAGTAAGAGTCTTAGATGAGAAAGGTTTTTGCATAAAACAGAAGATGGATAATGCCGTTTATCCATGGACATTAGTTTGCCAATGTTAAAACCAATATGTAATATAATTTTTTATGGTATATCAACTCAGCAAATTCATGCTACTTTAGCATTACTACATGTTTATATTAGAATTTTTGTTTGTTTGTTTATTTGGTTTAACGTCCAACTGACAGTATTTCAGTCATTTGGAGACAATGCATACTTGAGACAGATATAGTGCTGCCACCCTGCATTATCACCTCATAGATATGAGCATGATACCACACCTGGTCACATTAGCCTGACACCAGGCCAACCAGTTCTGGAACTACCCTTATATGCTAAGTGCCAAGCATTAGTGAGTTAAACCAGTACCATTTCTTACGATTTTCATATGTCACAGCCGGGGATTGAACCCGCAACCTCCCGATTCAAGGGCGGATGCTTTAACCACTCGGCCATTGGGACCAAAATTTTTGATGAAACCAGATATTAATTCTAATAAAAATGAATTAACCTATATCACAATTAAATGATCATAGTATATTTTTATTTTTTCATGAACTGAAAGTTAAAATTTTAAAGAGATAACAGGGTAAGGAAAACAGTCACTTTTACCTGTATCTTAGCTGAAAAACTACCTTTGACTTTGTAACATAACAACTGATTACACTGTACTATATAAGATTTTATCTGAAAATTGTATGCCAAAAATAATAAAAAATAACTCAAATGGATTCCAATATTAAGTACTTGTATAATTTTTTTTTTTTTTTTTTTTTAATGTATTTCCCAGAGTGTTTAAAACAAAGTGATAACCAGAACTTTTATTACACTTTGTGTATTTAAAAAAAAACCTCCAAATTCACTTTTTTTTTACATGAAGACATTTTCATGTCACAATAAAAATTTGTTTTAAAATATTCTGCACTTACACTATTGTTTAAGTATATATTGACCAGACTACAGTTAGAATATCTGGGATTTTCACCATTCTTCTCACTGGAAAACTATTGTATCTGGAGATACAATAGTTTTCCAATAATGTTCTATTCTATACCAGGAAAAAACCAACTGTAAAACTATTGTATCTTAGATATGACCTTGTAAAAACTTTATTTTTCAAAAGAAAAAGAAAATAAAGCTATTTGTAATTTTCTGATGTTCACAATATCCATGTAGTTAAAAAAAAAATAAACATTTTCATACATTCTTTTAGTTCAGCAGTTTTTTCCCTCCCCTGAAAAATTTGCTAAAAGTGAGTTACAATAGTCTTCCACTAAGCCATCGATATTTTCTATGATGATGTGTGATGGCAAGTACAAATCTTCTCCCAACCCCTAAAAAATGAAATCAACAATTTTATTTCATGGATTTTGGTTGCATGACAGAGAAATACTCATAGATAATAAGTCATACATCATAAATGATGTTCTCATTTTCATGAAAATCAATGTTCCTGTATGACTGTTTAAAAAGTACTGTCACACTGACTAAATAGGGTTAAAAAAATAAAAATGTCTTATTTTTAAATAGCAAGAAAATATAGCAAAACTTGGCCATCCTAGAATTGTTGAAAGTTCAAAGGCCATAAATTTGGAGTGTCTGGGGAATGTTGGCTGATTTTAGAATTTGGCTGAGATAATGCGCAAATACAGTAAACATGGTTACCAAATTTGGTAAAGATGGATCAAATTTGTCAGAGTCAAACAGCAGACAACCAATAGCGTATAAAAACCAAGAATGATTTAATTTGGGAAAATGAGTTATTGAATATTTTATTAAGCATAGTGTTCATTCAACACAATTTTTATTTTATTATGATAAAAGAATATCCTCTATCTACCTTTACTTAGATGACCTTATAACCACGAAGATGTCCACATTGCATCCATGTCTGCTGTGCCTGATATCCAATTTCCTTCTCTAGGAAATTGGTGGACATTACTGAAGAGTTACATAAGTAGACAAAAGATACCCCGCACATCACAAGTCACTTGACAAGTGCCCAGTCTGGTGGGTTTAAAAAACACCAAAAACTGGTCAAGGATAATTAATATTGACCATAAGGGATTGTCACAACAAAAATTCAAGAATACCAGTTTTTGTACAACAAGAGTGTCCTTATGTCACCTGTTGAAGTGTGACAGACGGACGGACATACAGACAGATGACAGAAAAGTGATCCCTATATGTCACCTCTGCTTACAGAGACTTATGAATTCCAACCCCTGTATTAAGATTAATATAAAATGCAGTTCTGGGCAGCAACTTCCCTGAGGTCTGTATATCTTGGAGAACTCAATGTTTGTAATGACCTTGCTTATATTGGCTTTGATCAGATACAACAATATCAGGCTTATGAACTTAATTTCACTTGATCCACACATCAGGATGATGATGATGATCATGATGATGATGATGATGATGATGATGATGATGATGATGATGACTACTCCTGTACCAGTCTTCATAAAAACCAAAACAAACTTGAACCACAGATTACAAGTAGATCCATCTTTACATTCTTTTGTTACCTATTTTCACCAATAATTTAGGCTGGAGAACTCTATCACACTACACTGACTGAGAGACGCCTTCAGCTGACCTCAGCTGCCCATAAGTCTGACCGACACTCCGAAATACCAATACAAACACATAACTTGCTGCTATCCAAGAACCAAGTCATCAACTATCGAGTTTTTGCTCTTCTGTTTAATTGTATCATAAGGTCATAAAATACAAGATCTTTTTGGGGAAAAAAAGCTGGTCTCTTGCATCCATGTTTGTACAGCATCCCCAGTAAAGTAATTCATCACACTTGATTGACAGCAAACACACAAGGACCCCTCAAAAACTCGGAGAAGTTAAAGATGGCATATTGATCATCCCCTGTGTGGAAATCAGAGTGAGGGTTCTTGAAAAATAGTCAACTATCAGTCTGTGACATCAAGTATTTATCGTACTACAAAAAGTTTGGGTAATTAATGGATTGATTCTCCTATTTTTATACAAGGACTTGAGGAATATATACAGTTAAGATCTCTCTGACGGATAGGAATAGGTTTTTTTTTTTTATCAAAGTGAAGATTACTGTTTAGATTTCAGGTTTTATTTCTCTATTTCTGATATGACAAATGAATGACAAAAACCAGATGTTGCTCATAAGTACGCTTAGTTTTTATATCCCGCCAACAATAAATTGGTCAATTGTGACATATGAAGCACATATAGTGCTGCCACAATGTGGTATCATGCTGTGACAGGTGGCATGATACCACAGATATTGATACTGTACTGAAACCACCAGGAAAATGAGTCTTGGGCCCTCTAGATACATGTTGAGTGATAAACATACAGTTAAACTTGTATTAGCGACCACCTGCATTAAGTGGTCAACCTGTATTAGCAGCCACCTGTACTATGAGGTCAACCTGTATTAGCAGCCACCTGTACTATGAGGTCAACCTGTATTTAACAGTCAATTTTGATAGTACTAAGTTAGCATTTTGGTATAGATGTAAACTTCAGTTAGCGGTAACCTCTGTTAAGCAGTCACTTTCTCTTGTTCCCTTGACTGACTGCTTAAGACAGGTAGGACTGTATTTATAAACTGTTAATGACTTGGTATGTCATGGATAAAGAACAAACCTAGGGCTTAAAACTTCAGAGGTTGACACTACTTCTCTGCAACTCAGACTGCTTCAATGAAAACTAGAATAACTGCCTCTGTTGGGGACCCAAATATATAAAATCATTTGTTTAATGAAGCTTACACTGAAGTTAACTTCCCAGTACATGCTGGCTGCTTAGTACAGATTAGCTGCTTATTACAAGTTGGCTGCCATACACAGGTAAACTGCCTAGTACATGTTGGCTGCATAGTACAGATTGGCTGCCATATACAAGCAAACTGCCTAGTACATGTTGGCTGCTTAGTACAGATTGGCTGCCATATACAGGTAAACTGCCTAGTACATGTTGGTTGCTTAGTACAGATTGGCTGCCATATACAGGTTGGCTGCTTAATAAATGTATAGGTTGGCTACCTAGTACAGGTTGGTTACCTAATATAGTGTGGCTGCTTAATACAGGTTGACAGCCTAATACAGCATGACTGCTTAATACAGGTTACTCTAGTCAGTTGACAGCCTAATATGAGGCACTTTATATTGGTCTTAAGGTGGCTGCCTCATAGAGACTGGCTGTTTAATACAGTTTGACTGCCTTTTATTGGGTGCCTGCTTAATGCATGTTGGCTGCCCAGTACAGGTTGGATGCATGATATAGATTGGCTGCTTAATATAGGTTGGCTTCTTAATACAGGTTGCCTGCCTAATACAGGATGGCTGCTAAAACAAGTTGCTGCTTAGAATAGGTTGGCTGCCTAATACAGGTTGGCTGCTTAGTACCTGTCTGATGATTTTTGGGTTGTGTCCTTAATATGATGACTCTTCAAAACATTTCATCATCTGTAGACTGTTTCACTGCAATACTATGCAGTAGATAAGTGACATGGTACCAAACCCAGTCTCATTATCCTGACACTGAGCCAACCAGTCCTGGAGCTATCCTTATGTGCTGTCAGCACCAAGCACATGGGACAGACGCAAATGCCATTTTGAACATTTTTTGTGCAACAGATGATGATAGAAATGCTTATTTTCTCACATAATTGTTATGTCTTTACACGCTCTATATACATATAGTAGCTCCTGTCAATCAGCTCAATATCTGCAACTTTCTTAAAGCCTCCATTGTATACAGGTTAGCTGTATAGGTATAGTACAGGTTTGCTGCTTAGAACAAAATGGCTAATGAAAACAAGAGCACCGCATGAGGATGCAATGTTTTTCTGTTGTTGTTTTTTTTTAGAAGGGAGATGAATTAGGTCAAAATGGACCTAAGAGTTATGAACCTTGATGGGAATGTAGCCCTTATGATTGTGAACAAGCATGTTAAGTTTGATGACAGAAGGTTAAATGGTTTAGAAGTAATGGCCAAGGTTAATTTTTTTCACTGAAATTTTTTTTAAAAAGGGAAATAAATTAGATCAGAATGGATCTAAGAGTTATGGCCCTTTTTGAGAATGTTGCCCTTGAGTTAGTGAATAAGTATGTGAAGTTTGACTACAGACAGTTAAATAGTTTAGAGGTTTAAGTTTTCAAGCTGATGACGACAAACGAGAGTGATGACAATAACTCAACTTTTTTTTCTTTGAAAATCAGACAAGCTAAAAAGGCTGGCTGCTGAATACAAGTTGACTGCTTAGGTTGCCTAATGCAGGTTGATTTTTCTTTACACAGTTTGGCTGCTTAGCACAGGTTTTCTGCTACTGCTGGTTTACGGCCCTTTACAGCACCAAAACTACTACAGAAAGGATTCTGTAACCTGTGTAAAACCAGATCAGCATGCAAGTTACCTGCAGGTTAACCTGTTTACTATTGATCACCGTTAATACTGTAAATATCCATTTAGATGGATCATTCTAGGACCCGCTGCAAAAATAGGGTAGCTACAATACGTATGTATATCCAATTACCTAAAGAATATTCATGCATAAATTATATTTTGATGAGTATTATAAATTCACTGATCTTCATATGGTATAATAATGAAACAATGAATTTTCTTTGCCCTTCAGACAGTGTAGAATCTGAGCTACAATACTGTATGAAGCAAACAGAGAAAACCCAGGAGCTGTCTGATCTGAGTCTGCTCTGTGTTGCCAATGCATCAAAATGATTCTTTGTAAAGTAAAGGGTTAAAAAAGCATTTACAACACGAGTTTCACACACGGCCTTTGGAATTGCTCATTTAGTCAGAAAAGATTTTCAATGGACGATTTGAACTCTAACAGAAGTTCATGGTTTACTGAGCAGTAGGAGACCCAGATTTTACTTCTTGGCCAACTTCCTACAAGAGAGGAAGCATTGGCAGCCATCAGCATTCTGTTGCTAATCCCTTCCCAAGCAGCTGACAATAATCTCCATACCTGGTTAACCCTTTCCCTCATAGAGGAAACCATGAAAAGACCTATGCGAACAACATAAAAAACTCGCAGGCTGATCAGGTTTTATGCTGTTCGCTGCTCCTCAGTGGTCTGGAAATGAGGATTTTGTAATTAAATTTGGTAAGGTTTAACTGTGGTTTTCTGCAGATCAGGCTTTATGTGGTACCTATTGAGTGCGTCAAAATGAGTCTATATGAGGGAAAGGATTAAAATGCTGAAATAATTTCTAACAATTCATAAACTGAAAATGTGGAAGCTGTCATAAGAGTGTGACAAGGAGCTGTTGACAGCCACAAGATATGACAGAATGGAGGATATACAAGTCTTCATTTCATTATTTATCTAGAAGTTCTCTTGAGAACTTTAAGAACAGACACTCAACTATTTCTAAAACAAATTTGATTTTCTATAGGTATGCTTATTTAATTTCCACAAAAGAAGTTGTTCACACTTAGACTGTGGATATTCCATTTTATCATTTTTTTTTTTCGTCACTGACAGTAGTTTCCTTTTTTTTTTTCAATTATATAAAGATGAGAAAGTTATCCATTTTCTACCCTTTTTTATTTTCTATTATTTTTAATGACTTTTTAAAGGCCCCTGGTCTCGTGCTCTCAAAAGTACTTAAGTACCATCTCAAGCTAAAATTTAAGAATCATACTCAAATTTCTATTGAAACCAAAGGTACCAAGTGTGTTGCTTTGACCAAAAAACCGCCCATATAGTCAACTCTCTTTTCAACAGCGGTGTTTGTTTCTGCGAATTTGCTGTTATAAAGAAATTGCTATTGTAAAGAATAGACATAGAAGGATTACAAGACTATACAGATGTTATAAAGAGGATGCTGTTATAAAGAATGCCGCTGTAAATAGATTTCATTGTAATTACACATATAAAAAAAAAAAATAACAACCTTATATATTAATTTTTTTTTAATTTTCTTTAATTGAATTTTTTAAAAAAAAATTTCTCATGGACAGTTTTTCGGTCAAGCAATGTACCGTGTACCTTTGACTGAAACTAATGGGCGTAGTTTGAGTCTGAATATGAAAATCATACTGAAGTACCATTTTCATTTTCAAGAACACTGGACTAGATCTTCTCTCAAGACATCTAATATCTGTAGTACCAGTATTCATTTTGCCGGATTCTCTTTATTCATGATGATCACCAAAAGTGTTCCAACAAATTAGATATAGGTACCTGTACAATTTAGATAACCAAAATAATGAAACAAAATGAAATGCATAATGAATACTTTTATATCTTTGTCTATAGCCTGATTATATCAAATCTCTCTTTACTGACTGCCATCAAAATCGTTCTCGTCTACAGCTCATCCTGCTATTTTTGTTTGACAGACAGAAAACATCTGGTTAATTTGTTGTTGTTGTTTTATTGGGGTTTACCGTCACTGCATAGTATTTCAATCATATAGGGACGTCCAGCTAATTACAGGTGGAGGAAGACTCTGGCCAATTTGTAGATCACAAAAAGTTGAAGTAGGATGAAATAATATCAATTTAGTAAGAAGTATGCCCTTCTTTTAGTTCAAACTTGTTTATTGGGGAAACAAGTTTTACAACTTATATTCATTCTTCTCGATAGTTCCTAAGTTGGACCAGTACTTTGTGTCTGGGACGGTTATGAAAAATCTTTGTCCAAAATGGGGTTTAAACCCACAACCTCCTGATCCCCAGTTGGGTATGTTACCACTTGACCATAGCATCCTTTATTTCATTACTTTTGTTTCTGTGTCCTACTTTATAATAATCAGGAACAGTTTATCATACATGACACCATACAGAGTAATCCTCACTTTCTGTCTATTTGTCAAACAATAAATTAAAGATATATATGTTCACACCAAAAATAAAATTTCAAGAATCAGGTGTCAGAGTGTTTCGTTGCCACCAAACAATTGGAGAGAGAGAGAGAGAGAGAAATCAGTAGAGAGAATCTTGAAAATAAGAAATGTAACAATTTACTGACTGGTCCAGCCAAATTCAATTTTATCAATGCATTTAACTAAATCTACCTCAATGATAGGAAGAGCAAAATAATAGAAGCCACTTTTTAGGTAAATATGTTGACATGTAGCGAGGCTCTGCGTGGAATTTCCCCTCATTTTCCCCCTCATCAGATATTCCTTATTTACTCTTCTTCAAGCCATGATTTAATTCTGCCTTTCTTTAGGATGGTCTAACTAGCTGCTTCCTTCACCAAAAAAGTCCAAGATAATTTGATTTTCTGGCCTGTAAGGCTACAAACTGTGATATCATAATATGACTTTGCTCTATTTCTCTCTCTCTCCTGGATGTTACATTGAGCTGGAAGACTTCAAATTTCTACAGAAATTTCTCTTGGTCATTTTTTCCCCCCTTATAATTTCATCTAGCTATTCATTTCACTGTGAGCATATTCCATATAAACACCATTGATTAAGAAAGAAATCCAGTGGTAACATACTATCTGTCAGCTGTATTTTCAGCATGAAAAATCTATGCTACCCAGGTTCGAACCCATGTCCCTGACAAATGTTTGTTTGTTTTGCTGGGTTTAATGTCCCATAGACAGTATTTTAGTCAGTCAATGGAGACGATGTCTACAAGAGACAGATATAGTTCTGCCACAGTGCAGTATAACACCATATACATGTGGCATGATACAACATCCAATCATATTATCCCGACACCAGGCAAACCAGTCCTGGAACTGCCCCTATATGCTGAGCACCAAGCAAGGGAGCTATACCAGTACCATTTTTTACAACTTTGATATGTCACGGCCAGGTATCAAACCCATGACCTCGCAATTCTAGGGCAGATCCGGTCCCCATCACTGTGAAAAAAATAAAGTTTAAACTTCAAATAACTCAGAAGCAAGGGCATCAAGTACCTGTTTTTCACTGCATTATGATTAATGTTTGTGAGAGAAATGATATGGATATCATAGCATTCCAAAAAATATCAGGTAAACTTTGTGCCAATAAAGTTATAATTCGCTGGGTTTTGATATATATCACAATAATGTCTGCTATGATTGAAAACAGCGTACTATTAAATAATACTATATAACTCAATGTAACCCCCAGCCACCCCCCTCAAACCATTTTTTAGAGAAAACCATGTAACCATTCCAGGAAATATGTCGACTTAATTCTTGTACTACCAGTAGTGGGGGGAGGGGGGGTTGTGAGAAAGATTTTTTTAAGAGATTGATTTAACATAATATATTGATAATAGATTGACAGTGAAAATCTATCAAATATAAAGCCCTGAAATGTAGTATTGAGAAACATTTCTACTACTAGACAATCTGATAACTGTAATGTCTATAATAATGGACACTGACAATTCCACAAAACCTGTCAATTTGCCAATTCCCTCCCACCCACCCTAAAAAAATATCAACATTGTAATTTAAATTTAACTTTTATAGAATTATGTATATAAAATTACTCATACATGTAGAAGGTGCAAGTCTGGTCCACTGACATTGTGATCAGAGAATCTGCCGGGTACAGGGTACAATCCTGAGATGCTTGGCACTCTAGAGCAATTCCAGAAATTGTTGAGCCAGTGTAATGATTCTGGACTGAGTGGCTTCATGCAACTTGTCTACAGTGAAATATAGCCTCAAGACAGACTACAATGAGTCTCCAAATGACTGCAAACAGACATTTAAATGGAATACTCATACATTATCGACTAAAATGCCATTTAAAAAGTAAATGTGATTAAAAACATGGCTTTAAATCCATTTGAAATCCTGGTGGCCAACTGATTAAAGGGGCTGTACCAATAACAGGTGGTCAGGGATTTGAACCTCAGCCGCAACATACCAAAATCATAAAAAGCTCCTTTGCTTGGCACTTAGTATAAAAGGGTTGTTTCAGGACTGGTTGGCCAAGTGCAAGGATAATGTGACTTGGTATGGTATCCATTGCCACATGTCTACAACATGATACTGCAGTGTGGCAGCACTTAACATTTGTCTCAAGTAGACATCATCTCCAAATGACTGAAATACTGTCGGCGGGACGTTAAGCCCAGTAAACAAACAAACAATTTGGAAATAAAAATTAACCAAAGAAATTATCAATTCTAACCACACGAACAAAAAAAGTTCAATGTATTATATTTCACGACAATTTTATGTCTAGACGTTGACAAAGAAAGGTCTTTTTCTCCAATTTTTAATGTCATTAATGCCTTTAAAGATTAACCACTTTGGACAGAAATTGACAACGGAGTCTCAAAATGTAAAAATCTTCCATGTCTAATGGCGACGGTTTAAATGTCAACAACAACACAGAATTCACCACGTCTGTTTGTATCGGAGAACCGATACAAAAAGAGCACCTGTTTATATGCCATAACAAGGCTCTGAATCAGCACCTTCCATTTAAAACCCTCTACCTCATTACTATTCATGTAATCATTTACACTTATGAATATTAATTAAATGAACTGTAAAATGGGTTATGTAAGTCTATGGATTTTTTTTCTTTGCTATGCAGACCATGTAGAATCTAAGCTACAATATTGTATGAGCAAACAGAGGAGACCCTATATGTGTAAACAGAGGAGACTCTGATCAGATAGTTCTTCCCCTGCATCTCATCTTGTAATGTGGGTATAGGACCTGACAGGATGAGATGTTACACAACGTGACGTAGGATGTGACTGGGTCGAAGATGGGTCCAATATATTGAAGACTTCCTTACCTTTATGCAGCATATTTATACAAAGTTTGCAGTACTGAAAATCCTTACCTGAAAATAGAAAGAAAAAAAAATACAACTTATGAGTCAATCTAGAAAGTTATTCAAACTTTTGTTAAGTGAAACTAAAACACATGTCAAAATTTCATGAATTGGAGAAGTATAAATTGTGCTCTGAAAGACAGACAGGCAACAGATAAGTGATCCCTATGTGTCACAGGTGACACAATAAATAAATTACAGGTGGAGAAGACCACAGGGGTCCTATGTCCATTTTTTCAGGTACAGAGGACATCCATGTGGAACAACCAATCAGCTACAGTCCAGTCAGAAGACTTGCTCACATTAAGACAAATACGTAGGCTTTATCTTAAGTGGATATCATAATCTTCCACTTGGTCCAAAAATATATACATTAAGATTTAATTAACATCATATACAACAAAATATTATAACATGAATTTATATTCTCATTTATACATATAACAGCATCAGAAAGGCCAACAATGTTTTGTCCATTAGATCCCAGATGGGTCCATCAGCACTCATGAACAGAGGAAGCTGTATTCCTCGTTTGTTTGCTGGGTTTAACATGCCATCAACAGCATATCAGTCATTTGGAGACATGATATAGTGCTGCCATTGACAAGTGGCATGATACCACACCCAGTCATGTTATCCTGACACTGGGCCTGTCCTGGAACTACCCTTGTATGCTGAGCACCAAGCAGGGGAGCTGTACAAGTACCATTTTTTACAACATTGATATTTTGTGGCTGGGGATCAAACCCATGACCTAATGCTCCCAAGGCAAATGCTCTCACCACTCTGCCAACAGAGACTCCCCCACCCCTCCCACTACTGGTTGTACAAGAATTGTCGACTTGACTTGACTATTTGAGTTTACCATCACTGTGACAGTATTTCAGTCATATAGTGACGTCCAGCTAATTACAGGTGGAGGAAGACCCCGAATGTACGGAGGCATCCGGGTAGAACCACCCACCTACCGCAAGCCAGCTGGAAAGCTTCCTCACGTGAAAATCCAAATAACCCTGCCTAAATTCGAACCCAGGCGGTGAGGGGCTGAGTGAGTGTTAACGTCAGTGAGAATTAAGTTGACATATTACATGGAATGGATGCCTGAATATAGAGGATTTCTATAGGAAAGTTCCACAATGTCATCTCCTTGAAGTGCTCAAAACAAAGTACTTTAAAAGTACATATGCAGATTGTTAGTAAGTAAATGATTCACAACCTGGCCTAATTTAGGTAATTTCATTACCTGCAGGCCTAAGAAGGTAAATGGATAAATGGTTCACTTCCCAGCACTTGTGAGTTTTGTCCTACCTGAGTAATTCATCGTTAACTGATTTGAATAGGTAAAAGTTCTTAGCTAACTGATGCAGAATCAAAAAAATTGGCACCAGGTCATCACAGACAAATGAGATTAAAACAAGCATGCGCCTAAATCCTCACCTGAATAATAGTTACCAAGAACATCGTACATTATTAAAATCTGGCCGTAGTTGAAGAAGAGATTTTAAAGTTTTCATATTTTTCTTTTTGCCATGGCAACCATTCTATGGTCAATTATTAGGAACTTGGAAGGTGACCCAGATCATCTGCCAATTAATCAAATCTGTCCAGTGTTCAGAAATTTGTTCAAGTTTTCCAATATACATATAGGCAAAAACCCCTGGCCATTTTTTACTCGAATAATTTTAGCAAATGGTAGAGTTGACCAAAACATCTACCAATTATTTAAATAGGCCTTAGTTTGAGAAATATTTAAGTTTTCATTTTTTTCTTTGTTCCATGCATACATGCATCCGCGGAATTAACTCCGATTCGATTGTCCAATCCGCCGGAGGTAAATTCCGTCTGACTTAAATCAAATGGTTCCTTTGAATCAGAATCCATTATTACGACTATGATACAGTATTAGAAGATAGTAAGAACAGTTGATCATCCGACCAGGCTGTACACAGCCCAAGCAATGTATTCAATCCAAACAATTGCATAATTCAACAGGAGCGATTGACACTTTCATTAAACAATTACGTGGGAATTTTCTATCAGCAATACTAGCTGAATGGTAAGTTAGATGAACTGTAATAAACTAATCTTTCATGAAAAAAGTCGAGAATAGCATCCTCTACCGAAGTGTAACATAAATGATAATTAGATCACGTTTGACATCATTTAAATCTTTATAAACTACAATGACACTTTCATATAAGTACACTCAAACAAGCGTAAATGCAAATAATTTCAATTCACACCGAAAAAGACTTATAAAGGATACGTCTGAGTATTTATTATGAGATGTCAGACGAATGGTAACCCTTCATATCACTACGTACACGATAAATTTTAAGTACATAATTAGCTAAAGCAAGTTAATCAAAAAATACACAAGGAGTGAAGTTATTAATATCAACTGTTTATCTTATTCATCCATTAATTAACCTTATGATCAGATCATTCATAATCAAGACTGTACATTTAAATGTGTTTAATGTAATAGCAGTTCTCCATTTTTACAAGTAGTGTGCATTAATGTAAATACATGCTTGAAAGTAAGTTCATTGAATGATTATTAATAAATTGTATTTTTTTACAATAAATTTCAATGTATTTCATTAAATGCAACATAAAATCAACTTAAAATTTAATGAAGGGAACAAATTGTTTTTTTTTTTTTATAAAACTCTCTTGATTATCGAAATCCCCGCGACCCAAATACTCCCTGTGAAATCAAATCTCCTGGGAACATACTGAAAATTGGATGTTCCTGCAACCAGAGTCTACATGACAAGTTATTACAACTTGTGAATTGACCAAGATCAACTGCAAGTTTAATCAATTCCATGGTTCAGAGAATGTGTAAAGTTTCTCTATTACATAAACAAAGTAAGCCGCCCTGGGGCTTTTTTTTTTACGACAAAATTTTACAAATTGGTAGAGTACCAAAGGAAATCTACCAATATTTTAAATCTGGCAGAAGATGATTTAATTTTCATTCTTTTTCTCCTTTTTTTGCCATGCAACAGTTTTTAACTTTGTGAAGTTCCAATCATCCTGCTAGTTATCAATCTGTCATGGTTTCAAGAGATGTTGTTTAAGTTTCTATATAATATACAATAGCTGCCTGGGCATTTTTTCGATCGAAATTTTGCACTTGGAGAGGTTGACCAAGAACATCTGACCAATATTTGAAATTGCCAGGTTGAAGAGATCATTTAAAGGTTCAGAAGATTCGTTAACAATGTGACGACGCATGAACGCACGACGGAAGGTGATCACAAAGTACCTTACACATGTGCTAGGTGAGCTAAAAGTAATCAGTTTAATGACCAACTCACAAAAATGTAAGACGTAAAATCCTTTGAACTACCACAACAAAATCATGTATTACATCTACTTTTTCAAAGAGAAAAAAACTGTTTTCAAGTAACGCGCAAACTGGAAGACACAAAACAAAAGTATCAGGTTTACAGTCTATGGATACAAAAAAAAGCAAACCATGCTGGAAAAGATTTCCCCCTTTTTTTTTATTCCTCTAAGTGATTTACTGAGGCTCCCTGTATTATGGTTTGTGTTTATTGGATTCCCTTTATGACAAGACTATTAGGTAGGTCAAAATAAAAGATTCTCCAGATGAGAGTCATAATCTGAGTGAAAGTTCATTACCAACTGTAATGTGACAGTGAATCACATGTGTGGGTCAACATCAATGTGAATGACCAAGGCAGTTAAGAGCTATGGAGCAAGTTCTTACAGCTTATACTAATCCCTTTCTAAGATTCCTTGTTTTAGATCAGGACTTCAAAGTTCTAATGGTCTGGATAATTGCTCCCCCTAGCGGGGATCAATTCCTAACCTTCAGAAATATACACAATGTGTACTAGGAATGGGAAACAGCAACTCTTTGGTTGACCAGGGCTTGGACCCTGGAAAGGCAATGAAAGAATCCTTTAACACACAACCTTCTGATTCCAATGTACATTACCACTGGACTCACTGTCAATGTACATCACCATTTAATTCACAGTGAATATGTGTTTCCATTGGATTCACAGTGAATGTACACAACCACTGGATTCAGTCAATGTACATCACTGTTGAATTCATTATAAGTGAATGTACATGACCATTTACTTCACAGTGAATTTGCATTTCCATTGGATTCACAGTGAATGCACATTACCAATGGATTCACAGTCAATGTACATCACTGCTGGATTCATTATAAGTGAATGTACATGACCATTTACTTCACAGTGAATATGCATTTCCATTGGATTCACAGTGAATGTACAGAACCATTGGATTCAGTCAATGTACATGACCATTGGATTCATTATAAGTGATTGTACATTACCATTGGACTAAGCCAATGTGAAATTTCTGAACATTTCAAATGGTAACAGAAGCACCTGCTTTGTGTAAACCATATTCTACATCAAACCAATTTTCCCAAAGTAAGCATTCGGTTAATAGGGTTTTCCTGTGAGATGTGACCTACACTTACTGAGTTATGATTTGCCAAGAAACAAAGACTTCACCAATATTTATGAGGGAGAGTAGAAAAAAAAATTTTCTTTTTTTTTTTACTTCTACTTCACTTTAACCCTTTCCCTCATATAGACTCATTTTGACGCACTCAATAGGTACCACATAAAGCCTGATCTGCAGAAAGCCAAACTCAAACCTTACCAAATTTAATTGTAAAATCCTCATTACCAGACCACTGAGGAGCAGCAAACAGCATAAAACCTGATCAGCCTGCAAGTCACTTGCAGGCTGATCTGGTTTTATGCTGTTCGCATAGGTCTTTTCATGGTGTCCTCTATGAGGGAAAGGGTTAAAATAAAGCAAAGATAAGAACTGGTAGAGTCACTCATAACCTACATTCTTACTTATATGTACTGACTTGCTAAATGATTATTAATCATTAAGGCCTAGATGCAATTAGTAAAAGTCAAGGTCACATGAATGACAAGGTCAAAATTTTATTTTTTAAAATATAGTTCAATACTCTTAAATAGTTAGGAGAGAGAGAACTTGAACATTAATTTCAGATGAGTTCTTAAGTGCCTATGGTGTGACAGATTTAGCAAAATTATTATAAAAAGGTACAACAAAGAGGTCCTCAAACTGCATTATCTATAATCCTCAGTTTGCTCAAAGGGTGGTATAAAAAATAACTTACAGGGAGGAGAGACAACAGTGAACAAATATTATAACGACAATATTTTTGCAGTCATTTACTCTTGATTGGAGGCAATCAAATGAGGTGATAAACATTCCACTACATGGTTTTTTTTCACAGAAATTCCTCTGTTAGAGTTATTCTGTTTTTTATTTGCACTGTTGCATTTAGACGCCAAAAGGGAGGTGATGTACTTAATGCTGTAGTGTTTTAGAAATACAGGATAATTTTTTATCAATGCCTTACCATATATTTTTATGTTAATTATGCTCCATTTTTTGGCAAATAACAGATGACTCTTAATAATTAAGAGCACAAACATGAGTTCTTCATAAAATTGAGATTGGAACAAGACCTGGTAGTATTGTGGACAGGTTTTTATCAGGCTTTTTTTAATCAAAGTAGGTCAAAGGTCAAGCTCATGGTCATCTAAATAATGAAGAGGTCCATCCACTTCAGCAACTGTCCAAATATTGAAGCAATCATAATGAAACACATAGAAATTGTAAGTGTAAAATAAACCTGTCCAGAAGCTGCTTTTTTTTTTTACCAAAAGTAGGTCAAAGCCACAAGGTCAACTCTCAAAATATTGATTCAATCTAATGAAGGACACAGAAGTTATAGCAGATTTAACCAGAATTTTGATCCGAGAAAAAGAAAGTGACGTGCAGAATCTCCATACTGCCATCTTGAACGGTTTTTAAGTTATCGCGGGATCCAGATTTCCGGATGTACAGACAAAGGGAGAGAGAGAAAACCTTAGTCCCCTCTCGTGTAAAACACTAAAAAAGAGGTCAACCTGACTGGACACCTGACACCCTTGCCCTGACTTCATTAATTTCAAGGACAGAATTTTTTGTTGAAAAACCTGTCCAACAATTGGAATGTAAAGGAGTTTCAGAGGATAAAAAAGTTGGACAAATGTTAAATGGCCATCAGCTAATTATGTTATCAAGTTTTATAATTCATACTTCTGCATACCACTTTGGCACAGAAAAAGGGCTAAAATTCTTACAAAATCCTTGGTAGTTATCTGCACTTGTCTGTCACGGTCTTATCTTGATAAATCATTATTCAAGGTGTGAAGGCATTATCAACACCAGTAAACAAACTTGATGTATATTGTGAGAACAGGAAGTGATAACCTGATACCTCATAATATAGCCCCCAAATTCACCATTAGTGATATGTGGATATTTCAAATAAGAAATTCGACAAAAACAAAGTTATGGACATATTTATAGATACCACATTTCGACACTGGGCAAGCCAGTCCTGGAACTATTCTTATTTACTGAGCTCCAAGCAGGGAACTACCAGTACCATTTTCCATGCCTTTTTTACATTGTGGCCAAGGATCAAACTCGTGCCCTTCAACTCCTAAAGCAGACGCTCTAACCACTTGGCCACTGCTGTGATGGCGAGAGTGATAAATATGTACTGTAGTATTAAGAAAATGCTGATATTAATTATATGAAAATAATTCAATTGCTTTTTAATGTAGTAACTGAATACCAAGAATGGTAATGATTTTTTTGACATTAGGAGGGAGGAAAACATTAACAAATAAGCCATCAAAAACACATCCAAAATAAATCATTCGATGAAAGAAGGAAATGAACACAGCAAAACCCAAAGTCCAAAAAAAAAAAAAAAAAAAAATAATAATTATCAAAGTCATTGCATTTGCAGCAAAAATAAAAAACATCATAGAGTTATTTAGACAAAACCTTGCTGTTTGAAATCAGAAAAAGACAGTTTGTTTTGGTTTTGTCTTCTCATATTTGTAATTACCTGCTAGATTGTATAATTACACATGGCGTTGAAATTTTAAAAAAAAATCATAGCAAATGAAAATGAAAAATATTGTTTAACAAATCCCTGAAGCCATTTTTCATCATTTTAGTAACAAATTCTATCAACATTTTTCTTCTCGCAAATCTAGTTCAACCAATACTACTCCTCCCATAGTTTTTATTAACTGAATCCTTATGCCAAAAACTCCATTAACCAAAAAATGGCTTCAAGCAGAAAAAAAGAGTAATAGCGATAGTCAGGAACTGGCTAGCAAACAAAACCTGACATTATTCAACAGAAATTGGTCCAAGGCAAAAACAAAGTCTTTATCTTGGTTCAATACGTCAGAGGATGATATTTGGATATTTATACAGAACAATCAATACAGGATTATCAACACTTGAATGACAGATTCAATTTCAAGAAAAAAATTGGAAACTTGGGGCTATGGTCCACCTCAAAAAATATTGCGAGGAAAAGAAATGATAGTCAGGGATTTCCAAGGATAGATGCTTATAACCTGCTATGCATTCGGTTCCCCGCATGCCTTGTCACTCTGTTCTTGAATAAGTCTAATCCCATTTCTGAGATCACAGGTCAGCGTCCTTGCTCTGGATACTGACCAACTGAACGACCAGAGAGCGTTCAAATAAGCTAAAGGAAACTAGAGGCATCCATGAAGGAGACGGACACCCATGCTGTGCTGTGCTGACTCAACAATGTGAAGAGATTTTTGCAAAACTGTACAGGACATGATCTGATGTGACGAAATAACGTGTGTAAATAAGAAGATAAAAATGTTCACGATCAAGCTGTTATTAAGGGTCTAAACCAAAATGAATATGCTATGATGGATATACAGTATAACTACCTAAATTGACAAGAGAACCGCATGCAGATGCTAACGCTCACCCATTGTTTTTTTAAAAGGGAAGATAAAGTAGGTCAAAATGGACCTAAAGAGGTAGGTCAAAATGGACTTAAGAGTTATGGCCCATGATGAAAATACTTTTGACTTTTTTTTCTTTGAAAAAGAGACAAGCTAAAAATTAAATTCAAACTGATATACCAAACTGGACTGATGGACTTTCAGATGAAAAGGAACACTGAAACATTGTTCAGAATGGAATACTTCTTTCAGTTTGACAATTTAAAATGCTGTAAAAATAAATATTGAACTTGATTTCCCACTCTGCAAAGTTTGAATTTCATCTACTCTATGAAATATGTTAAATGTGACCAAATGTGTCTCAAACTTATATATTGATGTCCTTAAATGCAGAAATGTATTGGCTTTTAAGCATAACCCATCTTTAACTTATCTTGCATCAATTTCATATGCTTGATCCATATTTTCACAAAATTTAAAGAAATTTTCACATAATTTCCATTTTATAAAAAGCAAGTGTAAGATAAGGATATCATCCGTTGTGAAATTACTGTAAAATGATTGATATGGCTATTTAAGATCTGAATATTGAGTTTCTAAACTAGTTAAATGTAAAATTGTAAAATGTTTCTTCCATTGAAAGAATCAAAGTGATGACTTTAAATCAGAGAAAATCACAACTTAAAATATGCATACATCACGTATAAAAAAAGAAGTGGAAATTTTCCAACAAAATTGTTGAAAATAGATATGTTCAATAATTTATCACTTGATAGAATAGTTGCTTTTCTCCATCAAAATTCATCTGAAATCTGAACTCATATCTTTTTAATACCTATCTCATTTATTGCACAAGTGAAAAAGCACTTTCAAATTTCAGTGTGGAAATTCAAAATAAATGATCGCCTCTGTGGCATTTAAACATGACAAAATTCGAACATTAAGAAAAACAATTCATTTTGCTTTCTTCACCATCAGGATCCTTTACTCCATTTGATGTTAGTCAAAATACTTACAAGCGCTCTACTGTTATCTCTAGAATCTCTTAAAGATACAGGGATAAAACATTAAGATAGATAGCAATAATAGCTTGTATAACTGATTTTTCATCATAAAGATCATATCACTCAAAAAATGAAATTTCATCCGTTACAGATAAACTTCCCCACTGAGAACCTTCTCCGACAAATTTCTATAAATATGTAATAGAAAGTCATCTATCAACCCAGAAACATGCCATAAAGTCTTGGAAAACTTCATCTCTTGATTTTTTTTCCTCATCCAACTTATAACTGTCATGAAAGTCCCATAAAATATGAAATCAATTCGAAATCTGGCAGCCAATCATTAACCTGACTTTTCCCACAACACTGATTGTACATGAAAAAAGATTGCCCCCAATCAAAAAAGGTGAACCTGTTGTGCAATTAAGCAATGCATTCGGGAGTCATCCTTAGAAATATACCAGATTTACAATCAAATGGACCACCACCCTGATGGTAATAGAGATTGCCTTTGCCCCTGAAAGTAATTTAAGAGGCAATTAAAAGCTGCCAATTCTCTAAGTTTAATTTGTTCTGCTTGTGTGCGAGATGTATCAACTGCACATGGAAAACATCTTGACATGCTTTATTGAGATCAGTGATCAGCAGACATGACCAGGACTGACCATGGATGGCTTTGATCTAAACATGTTTATAACATGACCGATGGTTGTGACCAAATTCACTAATTAGTCAATTATGGTATGAAGAAAGTTTAGTCTTTATCTGATGTTTTACCATGGTTGGATATGAAAATCTATGTTTTGTTATATACTTGATATGATTTACCATGATTCAAACAGGTCTGATCATGCTTAGGGCTTTATCATGTCAATATTTGGACAATGGGCCAACAAGTCCTGGAACTAACCTTATATGCTGAGCACCAAGCAAGGGAGCTATACAAGTACCATTTTTAATGACAATGGAACATGACGACAGGGGATCAACCCCACAACTTCCATAACTTCAATCTAACCACACAGCTACCTTTTTACTATTGTATGAACGTGTTTGATCATGTTTTGGGCTTATTCTGGATATGATTTACCATGGTAAAAACATGTGTTGACATGCTTTGAGCTATTCTGATGGATTTACCCGTAAACTTTGATCATGTTAGTTTATCTACCTTGACTTGACTCGACTATTTGAGCTTACCGTCGCTTCGACAGTATTTCATATAGCGACGTCCAGCTATCGCAGGTGGAGGAAGACCCCAAATGCATGGAGGCATCCAGGTAGAACCACTGACCTACCACAAGCCACCTGGAAGGCTTCCTCACATGATGACCCTGCCAGGATTCGAACCCACGCGGTGAGGGGCTGAGTGAGTGTTAAATTATCTACCTTGATATAAGCTGGTTGATCATGTTTGGGCTTAATCTAGTACCATAGTATGAACATGTTTGATAATGGTTTGGGTTCTAAACTGCAACTGAACATGTTGTTTAAACATTATTTTGCCTCATGAAAGTTGCACACACCTTGCCCCCTATCACACTTTCAACATGATGATTTCATTTAAAATTGAAAAAAAATCTGGTAATCTATTGGTTGCTCTCTGCCACAAACTTCCTTGCAAATGTTAATGATAGTAGCCTGACCCTACCATGAGACTGTCACACACCCATTGGAAAAACATCATTTCATTTAATTAGGATAAAATCTGAAGCCCTAATGGCCAACTATTCAGCTGTCATGCAAGACAAATCAATTTTCTTTCTAGCAATGCTATGGTCATCACTGGGAATGGCCAATGCTTTCTAACTATATCCGGGCTTCAAGGGGATGAATAAGTGGCCTTTTGCCATTTTTTCTCATTTTATCATCCTCGTTTTCTGGGTTCACAGGGAGGTCACTGTGTTTCCAAACAATACAATACAACCCAATGTGACAAGAAGAATGATAAAATATTGTATTGTAGCTCAGATTCTGAGCAGTCTGCATGGCATAGAAAAATCCATTGCTTCATGCAAAATTTAATAATTTGATATTCATAAAGTCAAGAATTATACATGAATATTCATGAGGTTAAGGGTCAACCAGCAACTATCAAAGAGCGTCAGTTTTCAGGTACAGTGTCGAATTGTGATCAAGAAATGGAGTAATTTGCAGGCTGATCTGGTTTATGTAAGTCACAAAGGTGATTTCATATGAATTGTCTTTCTATAAATGATAATCACATTATCCCTTTACCTGATGAATTATCATGTACAACTTTATGACTTTATGATATTTTATTTTCTGAACTTAAAACAAAAGATTTTTCTTCGTTGTTGTACAGCTTATCCCATCTAATAATGTACTGACATATATTATCACCAAGACTTCTGACATCACTCTTTGAAGAGTTATTGGCCCTTTCTTGTCAACAATATTATTAGTTGTTAAAAAAGGAGTGCTCTCCAACTGAGTAGATGAGTTTGTGATGATTCCAATACCATTTGTCAATATAATCATTAAGTCGAAAACGTGATGCCTTACAATACCGCACATGTCTAAGAAATTATCGTCAGACTCTGTGTCCCTCAAGCTATTGCCAGCCTCCTGTACAAGAGGGAGGTTCGTGTCATGTTTAATTTTTTTCTCTCATCTAAACAACACTGCCTCCGCAAATGACTTTGATATTATTTTCAAGATATTATTTTCGTCAAATGGCCCCCATCTAAGTCTTATTTCATATCTCCATGACAACAAACAATTTATCTTGTGATATGTATCCATGACAACCAAGTCTTAATCTTATCAAGTGACACGTTTAGTATCCAATTTGATATCAAGGAAAAGTTTATTCGTGCTTAGAAACATAAGAATAAGGGTTTTAAATCAATTTTTTCTCATTTATTTTGCATATCACACTATATAATCCAGTCAATTGAATAAATGAGGATCAAATTTTCAAGTCATGCCAAACTTTATCATAAGTATACACATTGAAATTCCTTTTTGCCTATCGTAATACAATCATATTTAAATAAACAAATAAAAAAAAAAACATCACTGAGTGATAATGTAGAAAATTAAATGAAGAACAACTATCTCTGTGCATAGTAAACAAGATGACCTGGAGGGCCTGGATTGCTCACCTGAATATAGGGTAAATACCCAAAAAAACATCTGTATTAAAACATTTTGAAATCTTGCCAGTAGTTTTGAAGGAGATGATTTTTAAAGTTTTCATATTTTTTCTTTCCATTGCCAGGGCAACCAGAGTTCTACATAGATCAAGTTTATTTTAGCAACTTTTGTGAAGGTTCACCCAGTGATCATCCCTACCAAGTTTAATCAAATTCTGTCTAGTGGTTTCAGAGGAGATGTTGTTTAAAGCAAATTGTTGATGATGCACAACGACGGATGCAGGGTGATCACCAAAGCCCACCTTCAGCACCTAGGGCTCAGTTGAGCTAAAAAGTTGAAATGGCACTGTCTTTATGAGATTTAAATACATTTACCTGTAAATAGTTTATACTTCATTCAATAATTTGGGCATTACAGAGACTTTCATTATGTTTTTTTGTAATATGACTTAGTCTTGCTCCCAACTTAAAATATGAACAGATTAATAAAATTAATTATTATTGTTATTTTTGATTATTAATTAATTATTCATTAATTACTAATTATTATTATTATTCACAGGTGCATTAGTGGTCTATTTCTGGTATGCAAGGGCAATTGCATCCAGATTATTTTCCAAATTTTTTGTCAGTTTAATTTCAATATCCATCATAGTTTGAGTATGATGCTCATACTTCAGTATCAATTTCATTTTTGAGAACACAGGGCCTGGCCCCATATACTAGGAAATTATCAGGCACTAATTTGAGTATCATACTCAAACCCATATTGGAATTAATAGGAATAGTTTGAGTATAAGTATGAAAGTCATACTTAAGTATCATTAGCATGAGACCTGGCCCCGTGTTCTCGAAAATAAAAATGGTACTTAAGTATGATTTTCATACTTACACTTAAACTATACCCATTTGTTTCAATATGAATTTGAGCCTGAGATCGTACTTAAGTTATTTCAAGAGCACGATGGGGCCTGGTCTTTCTTGTGAAGTATTAAGCTGTTACCCCTTGTTGCTGATATATCAATGTTAAGTATTGCTTTAAAAACATGGCAGGAATGCAAAACAGAAATATAACTAGAAATGTGTACATTGGATATGGTCTGCTCTGTTTGCCAATACATAAAAAGGATGCATGAGGTAAAGGCTTAAAAGAGAGACAATGCATGAATTTCAATAAGTTAATAAATAAACCAGAAAAGATTTTAAACCTAGGTGTCCAAAAGGAAGAAAACAACAGAAGCTTAACATACCGAGTCTCCCATCTTATTCTGTTTTACAACGCTTATCTTCAGACTACTGTTTTATGCATGCAAGCTTCTAATTTATTTTCAACAGCTAACACTTTCAGAATGGCCTCAGGCATGTGAAGCTGCAGTTTCAACTTGCTAGAAGTAACAACAAAATAAACAATTTTAATTTTTTTTTATTTGTTTTCCAGTGGTAAGTCAATGAGCAATCTTTTTCATTACGGTTACATCCATACAGTCTATGATAAGAGAAGTATCAAGAATACAGTTTTAAAAAAATCAAAGCTCTAAATGCACTGAAAAATTCTAAATTTAGCATCAAAGCAGGGTTGAATTCAGGAAAAACAAAGGTCATGTGAAGCCAGAAAATCCATGTTTTCCTGCAACTCTAGTTACTAGAAGTTAGTCGGCTGATCTCACTCTTTGTTTCAAGATAACTCCGCTGTCACTCACTTTGAGCATTGAGTGCTTTGATTTCTTTCATGATGACCCAGAGTGATTCCATTCATAGACTGCATGACCTTACAAGTGATCAAAATCCTATTGCATTGATATGCTACAGAACCCAGAGTGATCCAGTGCAGTGAAATAGGCTGTGGTAATTATGCAAATCAACAATGCCTGTTTAAACAGGCAACCAAATAATCAAACACCATGCAGACCAAGGATGGCACAGGTGAAAAGCCAGTGCATTCAACCACTATACTATCTGGTCATCCTAAGAGTTTGTTCACTCAATCTTCCACCATTCACTAGCTAGCTGGCAAAGTTCTAGTGTTGCAGAGAAGAAGATAAAAGAAGTGAAAATTGATTTCATCTTCATTAGTATCAGCCCCAACACTTGACCTAAGTCCATCTTTAAGAGCCATTTTAATCACCTGCCAAAAACAAACTACTGCTTTATCTTTTCAGAATTGCCTGCGGATGATGATCTACACTATAAAAAGATGTTGAATGATCGTTCCAATTAACCAGTGATAGCATTATTACCTTGAAGTTGGCAATGCACATGCAAACTGCCTCTTATTTCACACATTACGATAAGTTCAAGAAAGCAAAGATTTCTCTGCGGAAATCAAACATATCTTTCTATAAAATCTTAGCGTCTGATTACATCAGCAAAATTGACCGATCACCAATCTATTGCCATTCTCAATCACAATGAATACACCTTGCATTTTTCAGGAATGTGTAAGAGAATCTACTGAGAAAAATTACCAGAATGTGGATAATAAACAATGCGTTTAAGAAAAAAAAATATTAAAAAAAATGTACTGCAATTCAACAGTATCAAGTATTCCATCGACAGCACTATCCCCATCACCTACTGGTGCATTACGTGATCTACAATCTTATGCACTTACAAGGGCCAGAATTTAGACACTCTGTGTGTTTTATGCTGCTTCCAGGGCCCAATAAAGACCCATTTTATCAATCGAAAAATGACATGTTGTATGCTGCTTCCAGGGCCAAAATATCGATATTTAAACATCTACATGCTGTGTTTATTCTGCTTCAGCCAATGAAGGCCTACCTCACATACAAATTGTATTTGTAATTACAGGAGTTTCATTTACTGGAATACCAGAGGCACCACAACCTCTTCTTACCACAAATAGTCTTTTTAACCTCACATACAAAAGTGGAATCCATTATTGTCTTCATGCTAGCTATAAATGGACTAGACTATGTTTGGTTACCATATATCATTCCTAGCCGTCAAGAAATACTGAATAGGATCTTTTCTCTATTTTAGATGACCTTGTCTTCAGTCTTTTCAGGAGAATATACATTTTCAAACTTTGCTCACCATATGGTCTGGTCTGTCTATGGGCACAGTTTGGTTACAGTATAAAAATCAAAGCACTTAAGGCACTGAAAGACTTATGTATGCAACATTTACATGGAAAAGCTATGTTTCTAAACCAGCATTTCAGCAGGGTTGAATTTGCTAGAGGCATAGGTCATCTGACGCCAAAATCTCCATACATTTTCCTGCAACTCCAGTTACTAGCAAGCAAGCTAAACTTGTTTTTTTTTGTTTTTTTTGTTTCATGATAAGCTAACTGGCAGTCTCTCAATGTCTTTGACTTGTTTCATAATAATCCAGAGTGAGGGTCATGACCCTCAACTTCCATTCAAAAGTTGCATACCTTAAATGAGGTCATGACCTTACTTCAGTATTACAATCTATCTGCTGTTGCATGGAGAGATACATTACAGTTAGATCAACTGTGACAATTATGCAAATCAGCAATTGTTCTCTGCTGACAATTCAATAAACTATGTATGCTATGCATCCAGATTTACGCCAGATCAATTTTCAGACATTAGTGGCTGTCCAGGATTTGCAGAATTAACTTCTCGACAAGAAGGTAACAATAGGACTATCAAGACTCAGATATCTTGCTTTAAAATCATTCTGGCTTTTACTTGTCTAACAAAGCTAACAGTGTCAATATTACACCTCAAATAGAGATCACCTTAACCCTTTCCCTCATAGAGGACACCATGATAAGACCTATGCGAACAGCATAAAACCAGATCAGCCTGTGAGTAAGGCTGATCAGGTTTTATGCTGTTCGCTGCTCCTCAGTGGTCTGGAAATGAGGATTTTGTAATTAAATCTGGTAAGGTTTAACTGTGGTTTTCTGCAGATCAGGCTTTATGTGGTACCTACTGAGTGCGTCAAAATGAGTCTATATGAGGGAAAGGGTTAATATATAGTCACCTCGCTATTGAAACATCCTCAATATCTAGTTTGTCTCATTACCCAGAATCGGAAACCCATGAGCGCTCATTTCTTTACTCCATAAATCGCCAATGGGATATTAGTTTGCGTTTGTTGATTTTTGATCATTTGAAAAGCTGCACCACTATTTGTAGCCCCATTAGGTAGTGGGGATTTTTGGACCAATAGAAACTCTCATACTTATGGCACTTAGACAAACCATTACTGACTTACAAATTTAAGATCTAACTGAAAGGAACACATTTGTGTAAGCAGGATTTTGACTCATGGTCAATGTACCTCTTATGAATATCCTTATAACAATAAAGTGCTAGCCAAGTATCCCACGGCTTACAGATATAATAGGCTGCCGTTGATATCCAATGTTGCTCATTACCGAGACCACCTCAATATTAGGCTCACCTCACAATGAAAACACTTCAAGATAAAGATCAACTCACCAATGAGACCAACTCAATGTTGAAACCACCTTAGTTTAGAACCATTTTCCCCATTAAATTTACTTTTAACCAAACCAAAAAATCAGACAGCCAGTTGACAGCGGTGCCAGGATTAACTTCATTACTGAAATATCACCATTCATGAATTTATCAAAAAAATTTGCATCAAAAGTCAAAATCTAAAATTTTACAAAACAAATTTTTAAGCAATCTCATTTGTTATTTTCCTCCTCTTGCAAGACTAAAAACTGAACAAAACAAAAGAAAGATATGCAAATCATGATAAATGACTAGTGTCTACATCTGGGCATTTTCAATGTGGAATATAACAGGCTGAAACTTCATCTTCATTTATAAATATAAAAAAGACAACAAAGATTTCTATACAGCCTTAATTTCACAATACAAGTCCCTATATGGTTATCTTTAAATGCTTCAAAGGCCTGGATTAGTTTGTAAACTTTCAACCTTTGAACCCTAGGGGCAAACTTGCAGCAGACAATGTGAGAGAGGTCTATCTTCTGATGCGAAAGTTGGAGAGGTATGCTATCTATGTTCCCGATGGTACACTGATTAAGGTTGAGAGCTCTGTCAAGACATCTAATGCAATTGTCCCCTGCACAAAAGTGTTGTGAATAAGGGACGAAGAGAAATGCTTTCATATTATTCCCTCATCCCAAATCTAATAGAGCTGAGGCAATTGGGTTAATTCTATTGCCATGGCAACTTTATGACTCTCTCCCTACACTGGTGACAGGCACAGGGAATGTTGTCTGTGAAACTGCGTCTGCTGAAAACATGCATCCCAATCTGTTGATTTTGTCACCATACTAATGCATGTTGACAACTTGTCAGACAAGTTTAGACAACAAATTGACCTGCAAAAAAATATTCAGTCTGACCAAGTTTGACACAGTCGTAGTAAAAGAAACAGGAAAGATGTGTCTGCTGCAGTGAATGCAACCATCTTCACAATGATGTTCTGTCTAAAATGATTGGTCAATTGAAAATATTTGTGTGATAATCTTGCTGAAACTGTTCGACATGCAATTTTTCTTGCATAAACTGCTTATTATAGTCTAGAAATGTTTTTAGCAAGATATTTTTCACAACTTTTCATGACAATATCATATAATGCAAGTACAAATTATATAGCTGGGGCTATTATTTATTGAATCCATTAAATTCTGCAACAACAAATCTGTGCATCGTATGGGTGCATTAGTGTCTGCAATTGTATCATATCACATGATTCAGAACAAAATTTAAACATTATACGGCTGATACTCTTTCAATCTTTACCAAGAGGTGTCAGACGGAAATAAATTATTTAAAATTTAAACAATGTTGCTGTCTTAACACAATATCTTCTTTCGGTTGAACACTGCCATCAATTACTGTGTAATTTCAAAGTCGGAGACAAGTTTGGAATTATTTTATCTGTTGGGATGCTGCCCGTCTAGTTTCCTTCACGTCTCTCGCCAATTAGCAAGGGATGGTACAAAACACTGTTTGATCAAATAGTTTTACGCTTGTTAAAAAAAGAATAATAAACAAGTAATCTTGCTAATGAATTAAACAAAAGTTGAAACACCTGAAATACTTTATCATCTTGTTCTACAGCCCTTACAGGTTGTATGTCTAGGGAAAACTATTTAACCTGCAAGAAGTGGATAAAGTCAAACTTATGCTATAATCTAATAATTATGGACTTTATACACTCATCAAGGTACCTTTATTAAGTGAAAGATAAGTGTATCTTCATACTACTACCAAGACACCTTTATTAAGTGAAAGATAAGTGTATCTTCATACTACTACCAAGACACCTTTATTAAGTGAAAGATAAGTGTATCTTCATACTACTACCAAGACACCTTTAGTAAGTGAAAGATAAGAGTATCTTCATACATGTACTACTACCAAGACACCTTTATTAAGTGAAAGATAAGTGTATCTTCATCCTACTACTAAGACACCTTTATTAAGTGAAAGATAAGTGTATCTCCTTATCACACAAAGGTGCTTTTATAATGGTAAGTATAATCTTAATACCAGAACATTTTACTAAGGGAATGATAAAAATATATTCATACAACACCAGGACACCTATAGTCAGTGAAAGATAAGCATATTTTAACACAACACCAGGACACCTATAATGGGTGAATGACAGGCATATTTTAACACAACACCAGGACACCTATAGTGGGTGAATGAGGCATATATTCACACATAAACAGGACACCCAGTGAATAATAAGCATATATTCACTTAACAGCAGGACATCTACAATCAGTGAATGAAGTATATATTCACACACCAGCAGGACACCTACAGTCAGTGAATGATAAGCATATATTCACACAACACAGGGCACCTATAATCAGAGAATTAAGTATATATTCACACAATACAGGACACCTATCAGTGAATTTAGTATATATTCATACAACAGCAGAACATCTACAGTCAGTGAATGATAAGCATATATTCACACAACACAGGACATCTACAATCTGTGAATTTATTATATATTCAAACAACAGCAGGACACCTATAGTCAGTGAATGATTAGTATATAATCATACACCAGCAGGACACCTATAATCAGTGAATGATAAGTATATATTCACACAACAGCAGGACACCTATGGTCTGTGAGTGGTATGCATATTTTCACAAGTGATTCACTAGGATAAGACTGTTATTACATATATGGGGTGAGTGGTAAGAGATATTTTTCCTAAAGCTTCCCGCTATTTTGGGCTAGTAATCATTCAATATTATAATCATGACAATGTAATTGGGATCATATAATCAATCGAACTCAGCCAATCATGCTTTTTGTTGTCAGTTATCTTCCTTTATTTTCTTTTGTAAGATACATACTGGCATGTATGAGTATTTATCATGTTCCCTCTCTGTCTCCCGTCTTAATCGATTGTACTTTATTTGCAGACTATTTATTTTGAAACATGACAAGATCGCAGGAGATAAGCCAGTGTCTTTGATAACCTTTACCCTTAAAAAATCCAACAGTAAATTAGCGTTGACTTGTATTATTTAACTTAACAGTTTATAGATGAAGATTAACATGTCTTATTCAACAATTAAAAAAGATAAACATTCATTGAAAAATCAATTTCATAAAAGAAATGAATAAGACTTTTTTCATCTTTTGCAACATCACAGATCTTCAGAGCAAATGAAAAATGAGAGTAACTTCAAAATATCGGCTTCTACACATTGCATTGTCATTTCAGAGTCTCTTATTGTTGCGCTTTCATTGAGAAAATAATTCTTACATGTGTTTTTATGATTTATGAGCACATTCTGACTTCCAAAGCTGAAATAAAGATTCCTGTATCTTGTATAAAAATAGTTGGACAGACGGACCGATTCCCTTATATTTTTTGTTGGACCGATTCAGAATTTATTGTTCAGGTCCCTAGGACCATCGGTTTTCACAATGTCTGTAAGCATATATTTACACAACACCAGGGCACCTATAATCAGTGAATTATAAGTACAGCATCATGAATTATAATATTTTTAGCATAATTCATTATCTAGGTCACAGTTTCTATTTCATACTATTGGGGATTATAAGTTTTTAAAAAAACATGTATTTTCATAAATTGAGTTTATTAAGGAACAAAACACATAAACATTTCAAAACAAAAAATGCAAGCTCACATTCTAGAATTGTTTCTTACCTATTTTTCAGCTCATTTTTTTTCTTTTCTTTTTTACAAAGTTCACTTAAAACTTATAAAGGACACTAATATCCCAACATCACCATGTATGTGAAAATGCTTTTAATATCAATTTTGGAAGTGGTTGCTGAACACAAATAAGAAGTCATTCATTATAATAGATTAAAGATGGTGAAAAAAAAATGTTAATTCAAGATATTGCATGACATGTGCTTAAAATATTGGGTAATCTCTAGCTTACTGCTCTTTAATTAATGTTTGGAGTCTGAATGATTTTATTCAATGCTTAATTTCAAACTTTGTTTTCATAATCATTTTTTCCCCTCAACACAAATAAAAACAAGAGCTGTCTCAAGACAGCATGCTCCACTTTTCTGCATGCTGGATAGTATAACGTTACCTGTTACTATTTTTTAACTTAAAATACATGTGACAAGAGGTATTGAGCCAAAACACAAGTTTCAATCACCTAACTTTAGTACTTACAGAGATAATATCTTGCATGGAAAACATTAACCTTAAATATTCCATGCTTGAAGAGAATCTGACATTTTTTTTAAATGAACAGTAAAAAAATAAAATCAAACTTAATAGGAGCATATTAGCACAAAAAAAGTTGTGAGTAAACATGCCTTTTTGAAATCCTTTCAGACTTTGAAAGTGATCAAGTATTCCAACCTTGAATTGAAACAGTTTTTGAGAAATTCACCTTAACCATTACAGAAAATTCTTAATTGAAAAAGGGGAATATCTAGCCAAAATGAATTTTAGGGTTACTTGCCCTGATGCAATGGGGTTTCCCTTCTAATATTAAAAAAATATTCTATGTTTGGAGGGAAGATGTTCAACAGTTTTTGAGAAACTGACCTTAACTCAAAAAGGGGCATAACTGTGCCAAAATGAATTTAAGGGTTACCTGCCATTCCTTTATAGATTGTGAACAAGTACATGTATACTAAGTTTGAAGTGAATATGTTTGATGGTTATGGAGAAATGGACAAGAGGGTCATGACAAAAGCTCCAATTTTCAAAAAGTGGAACTAAAAACACTTTGAATTTTATTGTTAAAGTGACAGCACCGATTTTTATGAGCAGCTCTTAATTTTGCACCATAGAGATTTCCATAAGTTTTTTTTTGTTTTGTTTTTTTCAGTAATTAAGACTGTGATTAATTTAAAAGTACAGACTATGTTCAAATAATTTAACAATTAGAACTAATACAATTGTCAAACATTTTTTTATTGTATGTAGCCTCCTCTACATCATACAGATGCATTTTGATGCATGGTAAAGTAATAGAGCAGGCCCAGATCAGACAGCTCCTACAACTGTCTGATCAGGGCCTGCGCTTTTGCACATACAATATTGTAGCTCTGATTCTATACAGTTTGCATAGCAAAGAAAACCCATCATTGTTTCATATAATTTTTAAATTCATTACAGTAAATTAATACTCATCAAGTCATAAATTTTATATGGAGTTTGTGCCAAATTCCCTTTCTTGCTCTAAGGTCATAAATTTGTACAAGTGGAATATGGGATATATTTAAGGGATAAAGGATCCAGTACTAAGTGCAATGAAGGTAAAGGTCACATATTAAAGACATCCAAGTCTGATCAATTTGTTCAAAATAGACCTAAGAGTTATGGCCCTTGATGGGAAACTAGCCCTTGTGATAGTGAACAAATATGTGAAATTTGATGACAGATGGTATATTTGTTAAGATGTTATAGCCAATGTAACAAGATTTTCACCACGTACATGATTAAAACAAAATCAGAGTGATGACAATACCTCAACTCCCCCCCCCCCCGAAAAAAAAAACAACAACAACAACAGCCGATACAAAAAACAGCCATTGCAAAAGCTTTTGATGACTTCTGTAACGATGATATCTGTAAACATTTTTCAAGATGTAACAATTTGTGAAGTTAATGCAAGCATCTGCCATTGCAGTGTTGCTGGATAACAAACAATTCAAATTCTGAATAAAAGAAATGATTGCATGTCATTTCTACTGGTTAGTTAATTTTGCTTATCTCTTAACCCTGTACCACATATATACGCCATTTTACGCCCTCAACAGGTACCACATAAAGTCTAACCTGCGGAAAGCCACAGTTAAACCTTACCAAATTTAATTACAAAATCCTCATTTCCAGACCACTGAGGAGCAGCGAACAGCATAAAACCTGATCAGCCTGCGAGTTACTCGCAGGCTGATCTGGTTTTATGCTGTTCGCATAGGTCTTTTCATGGTGTCCTCTATGAGGGAAAGGGTTAATCCTCGAGCGACAAAAGTATTAAAAGAAATATTCGAATACGATTTTGTAATCCAACTGAATGTACTTTTATACTTTAAACTAAAAACGTTCCTGTTTTGTAACATAATTTTTTCCACCTAAAGTTCAAACAAGTTAACTAATTTGTGAATCTATATATTTATAGATTTAATCTGGTTATTTTCTGAAAACAACCAAGTAATGTTTGTAACAAATGCAAGTTTGCACAATGGGCATCAATCAGAACAGTGATTTTCATGATTTGCATATAATATTCAGGGCTCATCCTAGAGGGCGATTCGGACGAAGACGTCGCTCTCGGCTTATAAACTTCACTCTCTACAAACATCAAAGCGAAATTCACTTTGCCGCCGATTTTCGGCAGCGGTTTGTTCTCGATTTGATGTTACCAAATAGATTATAGGTCTATTTCGCATTCGGCAGAGTGATGTAGGCGTTACCAATTCAGAAATCAACCAATCAGCGCATTGGGTTTACCAATAAGCCTCGATTTCAAATTCACTCATGCATAAGTGCAAAAACATGGAGGGAATTTAGTGTAAACAATCGATAAGCGATAGATAAGAAATGGAGTGTGATGCCGTGTATATCAGAAACTGACACTAGTTTACAGGTAAGTAAGGGGTACAAAACCAACAAGGGGGACATCTGTTTATGGTATGCTGGTCTTCCTCGCCGTGTAAAAGGTTGATCTTCCCCCGCAAAGTTAGCGAGTAGAACAAAAAGTCACCCCCGACTTTTTTGAGTAAATTGCAAATAAGAAATGACAATTACTCGAATATTCATGCATCTTTATAAACCGTGTTTTGTTTGTATTTGGCAGTCTGTCTCAAAATTTAATGTTGTTTACATCATTATTAATCTGAGCAAACTCATGTCGCTTTTTTCATGGTTAAAGGGCGATGAGCCCAAGCCCGGCAGTAAACGTAAACTTGAAAGTCTCTCTGCATCTCCGTCAAGAAAATTTCTAAAAAGAAATTCTCAAAAGTCATATGATTGGTATGAACAGGACAGTAAGGGTATTTGGCACTGCTCTCTGTGTAGATCTGCTAAATTTGATAATGCTTATGCGCGTGGACATGATGCTCCAGCAAAAACCACAAACCATGATCGACATGCATCATGTAAGTATTACGAAATGCTTAAAACTTATGGGGAAAAAAACAACTTTTTTTCTGGTTTTCCTTCTATTTTTTTTTTCTTCTTTTTTTACAAAAATTTTCTTTCTTTCATTCTATTTATAAATTCAGTTCTTTCTTTCTTGCATATTCAAAAAACAATTTTTTCTTTCTTTAATTTTAAAAATCAAGCAACATTTTTTTCCTTCTTTCTTTCCTTCATTCTTTCATTCTATTTATAAA
>CM037792.1:49367889-49417889 GCA_021229015.1 Solen grandis | reverse complement strand
CAATAAAAATAATTTGAATAAGTTTGGAAGAGGGCAACATAAGGATCAATCCTGTGATTTTTGTTTAAATCCACCTAGCAGTTTAGGAGGAGATGTTGTTTAAAAAAATTGTTGACACTGGACAATTTAATTTTTTGTTCATAACTGCATTGAGAAAGATACTAAAACAGAGTGAACAAACAGATGATAAAACAAATTCTTCAAATAAAGAAACTAGCAGAAAGAAAACTGAAAAAGAAAATAAAGGTATGGAGAGGAAAATATAAATGTGTGAAAGCAATTTTAATAAAAGTGGACACCTAAAGCACCCCCCAAAAAATTTGACTAGTTGAGTAGTTGTTATTTTCATGAACTAGGTATGGTAACTCCAAACAAATTTTTAAGGTCAGCCTCGGCAATCATTTATAGAGATAAAAGTGTCAATGGGTTAAAGGTTTTTGTAATTTAGTAAAAAGAAATGGTTGATACCATCAATGACAGATTGTTTTAACTAGTCTTTAAATGTTTTTCAGGATTGAGAGACTGTGGAGAGATTTATGGGATGGCTGTATCAGTTTGTTTTACACACTGTTTTGTATGATGGAAGATCAAGGAATAATGACACACAACAATGAGGTTGACATGAGAGTACTACATTTTATCTATCTGCCACGTATTCAACAGCATTTAGATGCATTCCGGAATGCCTATATCAGAAAACCATTGAGAACTGCAAATAACAGAACTCCATTGCAGTTGTGGGTATCTGGATTAACAATTGATCCACGTAATGACCTGGAAGTGGTAAGTTAGACTTGTATAAAAGAAACAAGAGCCCAAGGGCTCTAATCCGCTCACCTGAGTAAAGATAAAATGTCCCACCATAAAGTTACAAAAGATAGGTTACAGATCAAGGTAACAAGGTGTTATTTTTAATGGTTGAAAAATTATCTAAATGTACAAAGCAATTCCTTTTTGTTGATATGTGATGTACATGTTAAGATGAGTAATTGTGCACAGTATCATTCAGATCTGATAAACAGTTGCTAATATTAGCCTATGTTGAAGAAAGTAACCCCCTGGGTGGGGCCAATTTTGACCCCAGGGTATGATTTAAGAGATCCACAAATCTTAGCGGTTTCGGAAAGAAGATTTTTCTAAGTTTTCCCTATTTAAGCCTATGTAAATAAAGTGACCCCCCAGGGCGGGGCCAATTTTGACCCCAGGGCCATGATTTGAACAATCTTGGTAGAGATCCACTAGACAATGCTACATGCCAAATATCTTAGCTCTAGGCCATACGGTTTCGGAGAAGAAGATTTTTCTAAGTTTGGACCATAAGATGATGCTACATACCAAATATCAAAGCCCTGTGCCTTTTGGTTTCAGAGAAGAAGATTTTTAAAGATTGCAATTTTTTTGTCTATTTTTAGCTCCTGTGACCTAGTTATTCAACAGACTGGAACCATTTGAACAAACTTGAAAGAGGGTCACCCAAGGGTCATTTGTGTAAAGTTTTATTGAAATCTGCTCAGTAGTTTAGGAGGAGAAGTCGTTTGAATTAAAAAGTTTACGACGCACGGCGGACCATCACAAAAGCTCACCATGAGCACGTTGTGCTCAGGTGAGCTAAAAATTCAGCTGTTTTACACACTTCCTTAAAACTCAGCAGGATTTCTGGGTCAAGTTTGAATAGATATTGACAGGGGACAAAAATTAGGTCACAGACCCCAAATATGGAAAAAAAACTTTTAATAAGTCTACTTTTAATGAGTCTAGAAGCAACATTTTCAAACCTTATGTTCTGGAAATATTTCAATAAGGTTGTTTTGTTAGTTTAAGATCAAGCTATGGGTCATGTTGGATCAAAAACTAGCTAGGTTACAGGGATCAAATATGTAAAACCATGTCAACATGCGAGAGGCTGCCTTTTCAACCTAAATATTTTGGAAAGTCAAAAAGTATATTTTGGTGATTTTTAAGTCAAGTTTGAATATATGTCATCTTGGTTCAAAAACTAGAACAGTAGAGGCTACATTATTGAGCCTAAACTTTTTGGGCATCTGTCAGAACGCATGTTTTGAGGATTTCTTGGTTAGCCTCAAGTTATGATTATCTTCGGTTAAAATCTAGATCATAAATAATATATTATGCAGCATATTTTTAATGCAGCCTATAATAAAATACAATTGACTTTGTTACAATGAAATATAGTCTGTAATATAATAGCCTACAATTATATAATAAAAAAACAATGTAGTAACTATAATGTATAATATAGAACAATATTGTACAATATTAGTATAAGAAAACATAACAATATAATGCATATATGGTAAGTGTAATATAAAATAAATTGTTAAATAGGTTAGTTTGATGATTTGAAGTTAAAGTTTAAGTATGGATCATAAGAGCTAAAAAAAAAAAAAAAATCAGTGTCCAAACAAAGACATGAATGAGTGATAAATTGTCACCTTGGCCTCTTGTTCTTTTATCAAACTGGCACAGTCACAGTGTATTTGTGCGTTGTGAATTATGTTGATGATTCAATATCTTCTACATCAAAGCTATTAACAAATCTTTGTGTTGTATGGATCACATTCAGTAATAGCTTTTGTTCACCATAACTTTTTTTTCAGGATGATTTGGTGAACTTTGGCATAGAGGGCAGATAATATGTGTGTGGAAGTAACGACACATTTTCTGTAGAATTAGAACCACTGGATGATGTTTCAAATATTCTTCAGGGAAAGGTTAATCCACTTACACATTCTGAGTGTCATGGAGTTGATTTGTTTGTTACTGCCAGAGACATTCTTGTTGACAATTGCTAGCTGGCATAGTTGTTATACAATTTTGCACAAGAAAGATACAAAAACTGTTTGTTTGTTTGGTTTAACTTCCCACCGTCAGTATTTCAATCATTTACAGACAATGTCTGCTTGAGACAGATATAGTGCTATTACACTGCAATATCACGCTGTAGACATGTGGCATGGTACCACACCAAGTCATATTATCCTTACACCGGGCCATCCAGTCCCGGAACTACCCATCTATATGCTGAGAGCCAAGCAGGGAGCTACCAGTACTGTTTTTAATGACTTTGGTATATCCTGGATGGGGATCAACCCAGAACCTCCCACTCTGACACTCTAACAATGGGCCACCAGAGATGGTTATTAAATTTAACAAGAGCTGTCAGAGGACAGCATGCAAGAGCTGTCAGAGGACAGCATGCTCGACTATTCAAAATGCTTGTTGGTAAATCAAATGAAATCTATTTCAATTCTTGTCCTTCACATACCCTGTACATAATAATAGTCAAAAATGATATACCTTGATAGTCTGATACCCCTTAATATTTTTATGATGTCTAAAATCAATCCATGCCTAGTTACTGAGACATAAGCACAATAACACTGTGCATGCAAAACTTTAACCAAAAATCCAAGTAAGAAAAGGGCCATTATTTGTATAAAATTCAGTCCAAAAGCTATCCTCCTTAGTTTTCTGATCCCCCTGAAGACACTCCTTTACTTTCTAGTCAATTCCACAAGCAATTTCTGAGATATTAGCATGAAAGTACCTTGCATGCAAAACTTTAACCACAATTTCTAAGTTAAAGGGGCAATAATTTGTAAAATATTCCATCAAGAGTTATCAACCATGAAAGTATGATACCCCTAAACATATTAAAGATGTTTCAAATCAATCACATGCCTGAATACTGAGATATAAGCATGAGAGTATCTTGCATGCAAAACTTTAACCAAAATTTCTAAATTAAAAAGGGGCCATAATTTGTAATATATTCCATCAAGAGTTATCTACCTTGGTTGTCTGATGTCCCTGAACATATTTATAAACTTTCAAGTCAATACCATGAATGGTTTGCACGCAAATCTTTAACCAAATTTTCTATTGCATGCAAAACTTTAACCAAAATTTCTAAGTTAAAAAGGGGCCATAATTCATATTAAATTCAGTCAAGAGTTATCTACCTTGGTTGTCTGATGCCCCTTAACATATAAACTTTCACGTCAATACCATAAATGGTTATTGAGATATAAGGTTGATAGTAACTTGCACGCAAAACTTTAACCAAAAGCTGCAACGCCGACGCCAGGGCGATTACAATAGCTCTCATATTCTTCGAATAGTCGAGCTAAAAATTAGACTGTTTGTATGGGATTTAACACCAATTTCAACATCTTACTCATACCTCAGCAGACAGTACGCCTTATTGGCTTAACCAGTAATTATCGATTTCCCAACAAGTAACTACTCTAAATCAGAGGTTAGAGATAAATGGCCATTAGACACAATGTCTGAGATCAATTGTCAAAGAGAAATTTGTGCCCAGCCTAGAGAGCAACCTTTAGATTCCTTATCCAATGCTCAACCTATTAAGCTAACCAGTTTGACTGTTGATGAAATTTCAAATGCACAAACAAGAAAGATTTTGATGCAAGTGTCAATGAAATCCGACCAAAGGAATATTGAATAAGAATACAAATATTGATTTCAATGATTTTTATTGGTATAAAGAAATAAATAAAAAAAAAAATACTCAAAAAAAGAAAAAAAAGAAAAAGGAAGCCAAATAACAATACGCCTGTATTTTTGAATGTATCTTTTTGCATAAATAAATCATTACTAAATGAAACAATGATAATCATGCCTGAATAGGACTACCAGAGGTTGCAATAATATCATAAATTGATGACTAGCAATGAAGTATACACGTCTTGCATCATAAAACAACAGGTTTTAAAGATATTTTTCCGCACACTACAGTTGTATATATAAAGGTAAAGCAACTTTTGACATGCATGCACATCTTTAAAAATCCTGATTCAACAGAAATGTAGTTCACATTTGAAATTGGACTGTAATTATTAAATTATTAAGAAGTATGTTTCTTTTTTTATTTGAAAAAAAAAAAAGAGGTAACTTGCAAAACCTTGGGTTTTTTAACATGCTTAAACAATTGGGTTAAGGAAGTTTGTTTATAAAAATATTTTAAATTTTACAATGGTAAATAGAAAAATGGATCCCAGGACATTAGTTGTGATTTTATCTTAGTAGTTTCATAACCATTGCAATACAAGTGATTGTGGTAAGATTATAACATATAATTGAATTAGTAATTTTGTGTGCAATAGTCACGTTTATAAAGTATTTATTAACGGTAAATAGAGATAATTCAAGCATTGAAATAACTGTAGATATGTGGCTTGATATCATACCCAGTAACATTGTTGTTATACTCTCTCAGGTCCCTCCTTTTAGTCATAATATAGTTATACTGTCCCATATCTCTTTACATAAATACAAAGGTTTGCCACTAAGCCAAAAAAAAAAAAATCACATTTGTTTTCTTCAACAACTATCAAAAACAAGAGTTATGTTTTGCTCTGTTCAACAACTATAATTAATTTAAGTTACAAGTTGAATCAGTGTGAATGGAATGAAGATTTTTTTTAACTTTTTAACACAAATGTCATGACAAAGAAATATTTATGCCAGTAGATAAATAATTATATTAATCATGTTTTAACAAATATAGAATAAACCAGTAGCAAATAATGAAACAACAAGATGCAAGTTTGGAGTCTGATGAAGTTTGGTTCAAAACAAGAAAGAATGAATCAATTTTAACAAAGGGGAATAACTCAGGAATAAGATGACCTAGAATTATGGTTGTTGTTTACTGCATTTTTACACCTTATAAAGTATCAAAGTTGCAAGTTTAAAGTCAATCAATGCAACACTTGTAAGGTTATGCTCCGGACAAGAAAATGTAAATCAGTTTTAATAAAGGGAATAACTCAAGAATTAGTTGAGCTAGAGATATGATATGTGTGAACTGCACTTCTTCATCTAATAAAGTGTTTGTGTTGCAAGTTTGGAGTCAATACATGCATCACTGTTTAAGTTTTTCTCGGGACAAAAAAGTGTGCAATGACAATGCTGATGATGCCAATGACACTGATGACGATGACGGGCAAAGTGATTCCTATATGTCTGCAGGTGACACAAAATACCACACCACTCCAATCATTTGTAACATGATAAACAAATCACACCACTCATTTGTAACATGATAAACACAAATCACTCCACTAATATGTAAGATCACTCAACTCATCTGTAATAGAACATGGTATCACTCTACTACAATCAAATGTAGAATTGTAGAATTCTGCGGGTCAGATATGTCGTCTTACAATGACTAATCTGTTGACAGATTTGTTTCTACTGTACATGAAATAAAACTTGGAAGCTATTTTGAAAGCAAATACAAATACATTAATATGCTAATGCTTAGATTCTTAAACTTCAAAAGAACTGCACTCTGCCTTACCATTTGATTTTCATCTGGCAAATCGGGACACAAATCAGAATCACAGTGTTTAAGTTAGACTCATATCGCATAAACTATCCTTACAAGTTTGTAGTATTCTCATTCCCTGAAACTATGCATCTCATTCTAATGGAATAACTTTTAAAATCAATGAGGAATAATTCCAACAAGAGCTGTCCATAAGACAGCGCGCTCGACTTTTCTCAGTTGCTAAGACACAGTTTTATGGATTTTAATAGTATGGTACATATCAATGATGATATGTTCTAGTTATAGTCAAATACATGTGATAGTACAACTATGTAAAAAAATTACCATGATTTTGGCTGTTTTCTAAGTATAAAAGTGGCATAACTTAAGAAGTAGTACAGCAAGAGTTATGGGCCTTGTTAGTAAGGTAGAGGTAATGATGGTGAATATGTACTTGAAGTTTCAGTTGAATACCTTAGATAGTATTGAAGATATACAACTTTGTAAAAACTTTAACCTTGATTTTGGCTGTTTTGTAAGTATGAAAGGGGCATAACTCCAAAAATAGGGTAGCCAGGGTTGTGGGCCTTAGAAGTAAGGTAGAAGTGATGATGGTGAATAAGTATTTTAAGTTTGGGTGGAATACCTTTGATAGTATTTAAGTTATTGATGTTTGAAAAAAACTTTAACCTTGTGTTGCAACGCCGACGCCTGAGTGACAGTATAAGCCCTCATTTTCTTCGAAAAGTCGAGCTAAAAATGCACAAGGTAGAGTTATGGTTCTTGTGCACTACAGTTTAGGACAATGCAAGAAACATACATATTTAGTCTCATTGCATTAAAACCTATGGTGAAAAAGTTATGCTACAGCCAAGAATTGCTCAAAGAAAATCTACCAAAGGAGAATAACTCAAATGCACACAAGGTAGAGTTTTGATTATTGTGCACTGCATTTTCATTGCAAAAATTATATATATATATCAAGTGTATAAATATTAATGCATTAAACCTTGTGGTGAAAAAGTAATGCTCCAAACAAGAAATATTTGAGAAAATCTTTCAAAGGGGATAACTAAAAAATATCACAAGGTAGAGTTAGAATCTTGTGCAATGCATTCTGGGTTATTGCAATAAACATACATACCAAAACTTTAGTCAATCAAATTTAAGGTGACAAGTTATGCTCCTGACAAGAAATGCTCTTAGACAATCAATCAAAGGGAAATAACTAAAAACATACATAAAAAAGAATAATAACTCAATAATCATGTTACAACTTTGTTCTTATGGTTTTTATACACTGCACCTGCATTCCGGGTCATTGCAATAAATATGTACACAAAATCTTAAGTCATTCCAAGATATGGTGACAAAGAAGCAGATGAGGATGTCGCAGCGAACAAAAGTAACCTTTATAAGTTTTCTGACTCTAGTCAGGCCACACGATGAATACATCTATTCCATTCCAAAGTCTGGAGCTCCAATAACTATGTTAAGCAAGTGCTCTTTCATTTCTCCATACTCTTTAATCTTATCCAAGTTCCTGAAAGTTATAGATGGACCACAGGTGTTGACTGTAGAGAAACTATTAGATGAATGATCAAACGTAATCAGACCACTGGGAGTGTTTCTTGGCAGGCTTTCACATCCAAGAAAAGATTTCAGAACATCCTTCAATGAAACTGTTTTGTTGGATAATTCATCTCCTTCTCCAAGGCAGCAGCATGTTACCAATTTTCCTAAAAATACATATCCTGTAATTTCAACAATATCAACAGACACCAAAATTATTGCTAAAATATATACGAGGGGCAATCAAGAAGTTTGTAGGCTGTTGTCATATTTACCTTGTTAATAGTCCCATAACTACAAAACCCCATACAAACAATTATTAACATTTCTCTGTTTTAGTTCAATAAAAATTAAAGTCATATGTAAATTAATCGTTGAATTATCCATAGCAATCCAAATATATTCAATATTTTTAGGTATATACATTGATATTATTTTTTCCTGGCAGGAGTCTACGAAGTTCCCGATCACCCCTCGTACAATAAAGTTGGTTTTATTAATCATTACTTATAATATCAAAAAAGAAACAAGAGGGCCATGATGGCCCTTAATAGCTCACCTGAGTCTATTGCAATAACTAATTCATGGGAATTTGGTTTAATTCATAGACAAATATGACTTTAAGACCATGTTTTGGATAATCTTGGTAGAGGTCCACACAACAGTTATATTTACCAATTATTAAGCCTTGTGATTCGAACAAGAAGGTTTTCAAAGTTTCTTTTTCTTATGAGTATAAAAACTGGGGCAATCAATTTTGCCCCCCCACCCCCCCTCCCACAGGGTCATAATTTGAACAATCTTGGAAGAGGTTCATAAATCATGCTTTAATCCAACAAGAGCACTGCTGACAGCAGGGCAATATACGCCCCAATATGAGATGTGACCTTTAAGTATGACCTTGACCTTAACAGAGCCATCTGAAACCAACAATCTGCACATCCTCTCAGTTTGGTTAACAATTCTGTCAAATAGTTTAAATTTCTTTTAAGCTGCTCAAGAGAGACAGAGCAGACATGACATTGCTAACAGGGCCGCCGTGGCCGAGCGGTTACAGTTGTGGACTACAAATCTCTCAGCCCCTCACTGCTGTGGGATCGAATCCAGGTAGGGACTTCGGATTTTTCATGTGAGGAAGCCTTCCAGCTGGCTTGCGGTAGGTCGGGGGTTCTACCCGGGTACCTCTGTGTACTCGGGGTCTTCCTCCACCGGTAATTAGCTGGACGTCACTATATGATTTAAATACTATCGAAGCGATGGTAAACCCCAATACAACAACAACAACACCGACATTGCTAACAAACTGACAACCAGCGTCATTACATAGTACCGCCCTAAGGGCAATAAAAAATCAAGTCTAGGCATCGCTGTTTCAGAAATGATGATTTTTAAAATTTTAAAAGGAACAATCCACAAAGCCATTTAAGAAATGTTGTCTTAAGCAATTGTTGACACCAGAGGCACGCAAGCATGCTGGACCAAAGGCGATCACAAAAAGTTCACCATGAGCATCTTGTTAAAAATGCACCAATGTTTTATCATCAAAAACCATAACTTCTCTGATATTTTGTATATAATATTTAAATAGAATTATGTTAATAGCAAGAAATATGTACATTGCCCTCTACCATATGAACTCTCATTAACCTTGCGCTTAACAAAAAAAAGAAAAGATTTGAATTATCTCTGTATTGCCCTCTATCAATGTACAAAGTTCATGAACCTATCATGTATACTTTTCAAGTTATTTCAGGATCCAGACTTTGAGAATAGAAGTTAAATCTATTGTTCCCGCCGATGGAAGTGTTTGGGGACTAAGCTGCTAAACTCTGCAAGGGGCCTCATTTCAACAAGCATTATATTATTCTAGTTATTTCGACAATAAGATAACAAGAAATGTTTGTGAAACATATATGCCCCCCTCATATGCCATAATATGTATATAGCTATATTACATGCAAGGAGTTTGCCTTCATAATGTTGGCTTGTCACAAAAAATTCTCAAACTTCAACAAGGGTCAGGACTGCCACAAAATACGCCCATCATGGTATGGGGACTCTCAGAAATAGCTCAGAGTAACAAGCTACTGTCCATAAATAAGCAAAATAATTCCAAAATCCCATTAGTTAATGATGTTAATCATAAAAAAAAAATGTTGATACATTTCTATTAATTAACTGCAAGATCTGACAACACCTCATAGGGTCTAAGGACTAGGGACAAGCAAATTTTCAAGTATGTTGTGTACATCAAGGGCCATAACTTCAAAGTCATTCACATGAGAATGCTGGATATCGAACTCAGCCAAGATTTATGGCAATGCACATGTGTGGAAAGTTTGAAAGGATTGGGCAAACAATATTGAAGTTAGAGCCCAGACAATCACAATATCAAGTATTTTGTGTACATCAAGGGCCATAACTTCTAAGTCATTCACGCAATAATGCTGAATATCGAACTCATCCACGATTTTATGGCCATGCACATGTGTGGAAAGTTTGAAAAGGATTGGTCTAACGGTATTGAAGTTAGAGCCCGACAATCACAATTCAAGTATTTTGTGTACGCAAGGGCCATAACTTTTAAGTCTTCACGCGATAATGCTGGATATCGAACTCATCCGGATATTATGGCCATGCACATGTGTGAAAAGTTTGAAAAGGATTGGACTAACGGTATTGAAGTTAGAGCCCGGACAATCACAATTTCAAGTATTTTGTGTACGCCAAGGGCCATAACTTCTAAGTCATTCACGCGATAATGCTGGATATCGAACTCATCCGAGATATTATGGCCATGCACATGTGTGGAAAGTTTGAAAAGGATTGGGCAAACGGTATTGAAGTTAGAGCCCGGACAACAAATGTTCCACGCCTGCCCACCCGCCCGCCCGCACGCCGTGAGTGTTCACATAATACGCCCCATCTTAAGATGGGCGTATAAAAATTTGAGTGAAAATATAATGTGCTAAAATGTGGAACTAAACATTTACTGAAATAAAACCAGACACAATGAGATTTTGAGTTATTAGTCAGACAGTGCTTAAATCGTACAAAATATTTATAAGAAAACTTGAAAATTTTTTTTAAAAGAAAATATATCAACATGTGACATTGTGAACTTGACCTTTGGAATTGACACCCAAATCAATAGAGGTCATCTACTCATTATAAGGAACAACCACATATAGTCTGAAATAGGACTAAAATTTTATTTGGACAAGGCAAAGTCATCAAACATATATACAAATGCAACCTTGTGACCTTGACCTTTGAGGTATTGACACCAAAATTGATAATGGTCATCTACTAATCATAAGCAACAACCACATGAAGTTTGAGACTTAAAGGTCAAATAGAACTTAAGTTATCACTCGGACAAGGTCTGGTATTATATATACACAACATATGACCTTGTGACCTTGACCATGAGCAACAACCACATGAAGTTTGAGACTTAAAGGCCAAATAGAACTTAAGTAATCACTCGGACAAGGTCTGGTCTACCGACAGACCGACGGACATACGGACCGACATGAGCAAAGCAATATACCCCCTCTTCTTCGAAGGGGGGCATAAAAAAACAACAAGAGAATTGGTAAAACTGGTGGATGCTCCCCGAATAAACACTAATTCCAAAAGGCAATATATATATATATGATACAGTAACATAAAGAGAAAAATATATAAATAAGAAAAATAACAAAGGGCAATAACTCCTAATTTATGAAAATGGAGTTATGGTTCTTTTGCACTGCCCTTCTCCTTAACAAGATCTATGTAATCATGAAGGTTCATGTTGATACCTCTTACATTTTTGTGTTATGCTCCGGACAAAATTATGACGGACGGACGAAGCGGCAGCTATATATATGCTCTTCCTTCGGGGAGCATAAAAATGTGATATGTTCAATTGAGCGCCATACCCCAGAGAAAGGGGCCTTAAATCTTGAAGGTGAACTTGAATTCTGACCCTGTGACCCGCAAATGGGTTAAACCCATCAAGATACATGCACATCATGTCATTTTTTGGTTGTTAAATAAGGTCACAGTGACCCTCCAAATGTTCTGGAAGGTTGAGCTCATCAAGGTGCATATACATGTGAATTATGAAGGTACTAGGTGAAAAGTTATGGTCAAGTTTACAGCCCAAAAACAATATGCCCCAGGGGCCATAAAAATTACCAAGTGTTTACTATATACTGACTACAGAAATACATACTGTCCACTTGCTTCAGGAATTTGTTGAAGTTGTACACAACCATTACTTCCTTGGCTTTTAAGGCATCATCTAAAGAGTATGACGGTACAAAGAACCGTGCTACTTCAGAAACTTCTGGTTGATCTGCAAAAAGTAAAATCTCCATGCTGTCCTCTTTGTGCTTTCTAAGAAGGTCCAAAATTCCATGCAGCTTAAGTCCTGTATTGATGTAACAAGAGGCCCATGATGGCCCTAAATCGCTCACCTGAGATAAATAGGTTGACCCAAGGAACATCTGTACCAATTTATTTTAAAATCTGGCCAGCAGTTTTGAAGAAGATGATTTTTAAAGTTTTCATATTTTTTTTCTTTTTGTTGCCATGGCAACCAGAGTTCTACATGGATCAAGTTTATTTTAGCAGCTTTTGTGAAGGTTGACCCAAGGATCATCCCTGCCAAGTTTAATCTAAATCTGTCCAGTGGTTTCAGAGGAGATGTTGTTTAAAGGTTTCTCTATGTACATATAAGGCAAATAAGCCCCGCCCCTGGCGGCCATGTTTTTTTACGGATCAGAATAATTTTAGCAACTTTGGTAGAGGTTGGCCCAAGGAATATCTGTACCAATTTATTTTAAAATCTGGCCAGTAGTTTTGAAGAAGATGACTTTTAAAGTTTTCTTTTTTTCTTGTTTTTTTGTTGCCATGGCAACCAGAGTTCTACATGGATCAAGTTTATTTTAGCAACTTTTGTGAAGGTTGACCCAAGGATCATCCCTGCCAATTTGAATCAAATTCTGTCCAGTGGTTTCAGAGGAGATGTTGTTTAAAGGTTTCTCTATATACATATAAGGCAAATAAGCCCCGCCCCTGGCGGCCATGTTTTTTTACAGATCGGAATAATTTTAGCAACTTTGGTAGAGGTTGACCCAAGGAACATCTGTACCAATTTATTTTAAAATCTGGCCAGTAGTTTTGAAGAAGATGATTTTTAAAGTTTTCATTTTTTTTCCCTTTTTGTTGCCATGGCAACCAGAGTTCTACATGGATCAAGTTTATTTTAGCAACTTTTGTGAAGGTTGACCCAAGGATCATCCCTGCCAATTTTAATCAAATTCTGTCCAGTGGTTTCAGAGGAGATGTTGTTTAAAGGTTTCTCTATATACATATAAGACAAATAAGCCCCGCCCCTGGCGGCCATGTTTTTTTACGGATGGGAATAATTTTAGCAACTTTGGTAGAGGTTGACCCAAGGAACATCTGTACCAATTTATTTTAAAATCTGGCCAGTAGTTTTGAAGAAGATGATTTTTAAAGTTTTCATTTTTTTCCCCTTTTTGTTGCCATGGCAACCAGAGTTCTACATGGATCAAGTTTATTTTAGCAACTTTTGTGAAGGTTGACCCAAGGATCATCCCTGCCAAGTTTAATCAAATTCTGTCCAGTGGTTTCAGAGGAGATGTTGTTTAAAGGTTTCTCTATATACATATAAGGCAAATAAGCCCCACCCCTGGCGGCCATGTTTTTTTACGGATCCAAATAATTTGAACAATCTTGGTAGACACTTACCAAAGGAACATCTGTGCCAAAACATTTTGAAATTCAGTTGGTTGTTTTGGAGAAGAAGACATTTTAAGTTTTTTCTTTCCGTTGCCATGGCAACCAGAATTCCAAATGGAATTCAATTCTTTGAACAACTTTGAAAGGGGACCACCCAAGGAACATCCCTGTAAAGTTTTATCAAAATTGACCAAGCGGTTAAGGAGGAGATGTCGTTTGAAGCAAAATGTTGACGGACGACGGACGGACGGACGACGGATTGACGGACGACGGACGAAGACCGGTCACAATAGCTCACCTTGAGCCTCTGGCTCAGGTGAGCTAAAAAGAAAGGCTAATAGTAAACACTGGTAACATGACTGGGGATCATTATAATGTAAACAGCATATCAGAGGAATTGGGAGCCTGTGCAGCTGCTCTATCACTGCAAAAATATCAAAAACATTACAAGCAAATTAATGTCATGATGTTTCCCTAAAAAGCTGATTTTTAATTGAACAATCGGCAGTAGATAAGGTTTTACATTGTGAAAAGTGAGTCTCTAAGCTAGGTTCATCTTGTCCTTCAAAAACATTTGAGAGATATTTTTACCATCAACTCGCAAATTATAATATTTTTTTCATTTCTTTTTTTTCTTATTTTTTTATGCCCATTGAAAAATAGTTATTGAATCTACATGAAATTTGTGAAAATGTTTGTAGGCACAATATTTTGACGAATCTTTGAGTTATGACCCCTGAATTGTACAAAATTGACAAAATTAGCCTTTTCTGCTTTCTAAGTCAAATAAGTATTATCAGATCTTTATCAAACTTTGTGACAGTGTTGATGGGTACAATATCTGATTCAGGGGCCACCGTGTGTAACAGTCGTGGACTACAAATCTCTCAGCCCCTAACCGCTGTGGGTTCGAATCCCGGTAGGGACTTCTGATTTTTCATGTGAGGAAGCCTTCCAGCTGGCTTGCGGTAGGTCGGTGGTTCTACCCGGGTACCTCTGTGTACTCAGGGTCTTCCTCCACCTGTAATTAGCTGGACGTCGCTATATGACTGAAATACTATCGCATCGACGGTAAACCCCAATCAACAACAACAACATCTGATTCATTTGATAACTGGCTAGACCTCTCCAGGCATTACTGGATTATGCCCTTGAATATGGCCCCAACTAAAGATGTTATACATGTACACTAACTGTTTGTTGTCACACTGAGGAGTAAGTATTGGGACAACTGGTCAAGTTTCTGATCATCAGTACAGTGGAACCTGTCTATCTGAATCTTTTTGCCCCCAAAAGAAATGTTCAGATAATTGAGGTGTTTGGATTACAAAGGTTAACTACAGGATGATCCATCAGCAGAAAAAATACAGGACTGTGTGAAACTTATTTGGTTTAGATAGAGTTCTGGATTAGAAGAGTTTGGATTAGACAGTCACTGTATATGCTATGCTGGCCTTAAAAGACAAAGACAAATAGTCTGCAGAATGATGCAGCTCATCATTCATTTCAACTTACCTTCCATGTATTGCAATAATGGCCCCATGAACATGTAGAAGCCGTAGTGCTGTCTCAATGCTTTGCTAGCTTCAAGCCTTGTTGAGTCCTAGAGCTGTTTCCTAAATCCTGCTGCTCCAAGCATATCCATCAAACTATCATCTGGTTCACCAATTCCACCGTCAGACTGTAACTGAAAATAAGCAATATGACATTATTACACAATCAACAGGTTGAAATGTAGCTGTAAAGATTTCTAATAGGGCCTGAAATTTGCATGGTCTAATGTCTAATGAGGCTTCAAATTAGCCAACCGATAAGTCTGACAAAGAAAACCTTAAATAAGATGAAGGATGAACTGTACTGCCAATTTATTTTCTCTACCAAGGAAGCATGCCAGAAGGTGAAATACCACCAAGGTGAGAATGGTTTTGTCTCAGTCACTTTGGAACAAGAAGACACCGATGTGTTATAACTTTATTCATTTTATATTGATTCTGTTCTCACAAATAATATAAATCACTCTTGATGGCTCAGATGAAAGCGTGTGTGGCCAGTATTGTGGAAGGAAACCAGAGTACCCAGTGAAAACCCTACATGCCTGGACAGGTAACCACCATACCCTCTTACGTACGGTACATCACAAGGAATTAAACCCATGACACATTGGTGAGAAGCGAAATACGTTACAATTATGCTATCCAGGCCAGTGTTTTTTCAAGCCTATCTACAGGTCAGGAAAACAGACCCGGTCCCTAACTGACCAGACCCATTCCCAATAAAAAGTCCCTTCCATTTTTCAAAATATTGAAAATATTTAATTGCAAAAAATACAAAATGCAAATAGTTGCTTTTGGTGTAAGCAAGCCTCTACAAGAATGGAGAAAGTGTAGTGCAAGGGAAAGTTATTAAAACTTAGATCCAGACTACTAAATATCTCTACGAAAGGTTTACTCACAAATTAACCTACTAGATTCAAAACCTATCGGTTTTACTCGTCAAAACTTCATGAAATACTATCGTCAAGACAGTGGTCAGTGTCCAGTAAGAAAATCATGTGAGTTTGTTACAAATTTGCGTCAATCATGTCATCTCACATTAATAAATACTATGCTTTGAAAATAAGAGAGACGTAGGCAAAGTATTTTCTATAATTACATCATCAATACAGAATCTATGTCTCAAACTGAGGTTTTGACTGACCTATCTACTTCCAATTAAGACTTTACTATAAAAACAAGAGCTATAAAAGAAGTGATGAGTACCCCCAACAGCAAGAGGACACATAAAGTTTTGTCCTAGGATATTTAAATTTGCACATGGCATGTATAATTTCATATGATTAAAGTTTGTATGAACTTTGAAAAATATAAATTTAGAACTAAAATACAAATGATCTTGACAAAATTGTGTAACAGAAAAACAGACAAAATCCAAGGTGATTCCAGTAGTCCTCCCCCACAGAATGTAGTTAAGAGGGGCCTGCATACCAAGAGACTCTTAAAAACACTTAAACACACTTCAGACACAACTTAGTCATGTCAGCATTAAAAGTAAGTTTTTAAGCAGTGTTAACAGGTGCAAAAGAATATTTCTTGCTTCTTAAAGTCCCTAAAATTTTCATGCATGACTGACAGATTCTATCTTGAGTTAAAACAAAGTGGTATTCATACCATCTGCAATGCAGCTAGCACGTCGGACTGTTCTATTTCCAATACATCATCCACATTTGGTTCTTTCCCCATTAGAATGTAGTTAACGATGTGTTATAAAATCTTCTTGGACCAGGATGGCCATTCAGTACTGCTAGAGCTGTTTCCTTTCCAAGTAGAACATATTGTCTCTCTGCAAGAAACTCACTGTTTACACTGAATGATTTCCCATCGAAAACAGGTGACATATTGAATAAGAGTGTAAAAAACTCCCTACATGGTCCTCCATTATCTACTCCATCTTCTCCAAGAAATGAAACTCTGAATGGACTTAACCAGTCTGACTCTCTACCAAACTTCAATTCTTCTGTTGCTGTTGCTATAAATTTAGACCTAACTACACTCAAGGTCCAAACATTTGACTTTTTCTCCACTTCTCTAAACACAGCTTCAACAGCTTCATCTAAAGACCTTAAATAGAAATAAGAATCTGATGTCTCTTCCACTTTTACTCCTTACATAGCTTATAACATTATAAATATGTCCACTAGACAAGACTACTCATGCAAGGAGATTGCTAGCAAATCTTTTTTTATTAAAATCCAAGAGTATGCATTACTTTTAAAACTTGACATTATTAAATAAAAGAAATTTATGTTTTAAAAGACTAGTGACTTAGGGTCAAAACCTGTTTGTAGGACTTGATATAATTGTCTTGATGCACAACTTAATGTTATTCAAGTTCTTTTTATATATATATATATATATATATATATATATATATATATATATATATATATTATATATTATTGAACAAAAGACATACAATCCATGAGTTCACATGTATAAAATGATTTATGAAATAGCTAGACAATTCCGGTGATAACATAACACGTATACAAGGAAAACACAGACATACACGCACACTTTCACACATTGTTACATACATGATATTTAAAGAATATTTGTCATCATTATATATGTGTAAACTGATTTTAAATTTATATAAGTTAAATACGTACAGATTTTCATTCAGAAAAAGAACAGAAAAGAGAAGGAAAAAATACATTGTTATACATATGCTTAACATATAGCTTTGGGAGAATAAAAGACCTTACTATGAACGGTTATACATTTCATCTCTCAATTTGAAACTTTTGTAAATAAAAATAGATAGTTTTCTTAAAATTAAAGAGTTTTCCGATTTGATAAGTTCTATAAATTTTGGTATGTTTGGGTGTTTCCAATAATAGCTATTAATATATCGTAATCCATCTGGTCCGCCTGTACGGCCAACCTGTATTTCTTTACACACTTATATAATTTCTTGGTCAGTTATGTTAATATTTAATTCTGAAAACATTATTTGAAATTCACCCTCGACATACCGTTCATTAAAGTATATAATACCTTCGTCTGCCTGATAAAAACATGATTCTGGGTCGTTAATTGATTTAAAAATATCTTGCAAAAGTAGAAATATTAATATTTGCATTTATGTTTGGACAACATGTTTGTTTTAGCATTTTCCAGTACTCCTTAGCGTTATCATAACGCGCACGTTCTAACATTGTAGTATTTCTATAATTGTAATTTAACTTTTTCTTGCGTATTAATGACTTGTACTCTGATCTAGTTTTTGTCATAATGTGTCTGTTTTCTGTTGTGTCTTGCGTCCTGTAATTGTTAAGTGTATTATAAAATGATTTTCTTTTCATTTTACAATCGTCGTCAAACCATGGTTGATTGTTTTGAGGAAGACGTTTGTTTTCTTTTCTAATAATAGGTTTCCGAAAAGAAGAGCACGTTTCCTCAAAATAAGTATAAAACATATGAAGATTTTCCTCAATGTCCTCTCCGCTATGTATATTGTCGAGGTTTGTGATTAAATGTATTCCAATTAGCCAAGTAGAAAAACTTAAGATTTCTTATTGAGCCATGTATTGTGGGTTTGTATCATAGGCATTGTATGAGTTGCACTCACAAGAACATTCAAGTTGTCAGAAAGGTTTTGTTTGTTAATCACTTTCAGTTGGATCAAATTCCTTATTAATGGACATATTTTATCTTTACATGCTGTATGATATTAAAAGGACATTAAGTGGATTGGTCTGGTTACTTTTAAACTAAACATTTCAATAATACTACTGTTTCATTTTTTGCAAAAGGATACTATTTTAACAACTCTTAGTATTTTCTTCATTAAAATTTGCCAACAATTACTGGTACACCTTGAAATTCAGTGGCAAGAAAATTTTTGTACAAAGAACATAAGGCGTTTTGGAAATTTTCTTATATTTATTTGTCAATAATTTCGTAATAGAAAAAATAGTTGAAGTGAGTGTTTATGAGAAATTCAGCAAATTGTTTTATGAATGTTCAGCATGACATAACATGAGATAGACTATTACAGCGAAATCTATATAATCTTGCCAAGCGGTAGAGAATGCTGTTGTCTATGCAATTATTTATGGATTAAAAACTGCTCATGCACATCCTAGGAAATCCCATTATTTTTTTTTCCATTTTTTACTTTCATTTTACTATAAAAGAAAGTTTTCAAGTTACAAATTCAAGTAGGGTATTGATGTAAACATTTCAGTAAATATTATGTTGACATTAAAATCTTTTCACAGACGCACAATTATTTAATTGCTATTTTTTTTTTACCTTCTAATTGCTGAATGTCCCTTTAAGAGCAGTTAAAGACCTCAACATCATTCCATGCCATAGGCAGAATGAACTAAATCGAGTGAGTCAACAAACCAAAGCTTCACATTTTCAGGGTTCATACATTCAAACTTTCAACGAGTTTATATGGCATTTTCAAGGATATTTACCCAATTTTCAAGGACTCTCTGTCTCATCAGAAAATCATATCTACAAAGAACATTCATTCAGCTGATTTTTTAAACAATATAAGCCATCAACAAGCTTGATGTTAAGAAAAATTTTATTAAAAAAGATGTTTATTGTTTTTCTTGCATTTCTCAAACTTTCTGTTAAAAGCAGAAAAAAGTACCTTTATTTCCCCAAGAACAGTCTCCTTAAAAAAATCCAAAAAGTCCAAATATGCAATTTATTCATAAAACTTTTAAAATCTTTGAGCAATATCACAATTAGGGAACATAACTTTGAACAAATAATCTATTTGCAAACCCTTATTTCTATGACAATTCCCTTGGCATTTGAATAATTGGTCACATGAACATCAAAGATCAGCAAAATGTTAAGGTCAGTACAAACCTATTTGGGTCTTCAGTTTCTTGACACAACATAGCATCTTCATTTCTCTCCCCACAACAAGCTGCATGTGTTTCAATGACATCCATGGGGAATGTTTTGTTACATACTGGACAGATTTGCTCATTTGCTGGCTGTTGGCTGAATACAAAAAGTCATTCTGGATCTTAGTCATTCATTTGCATTAAAGGTAAATTTAACTTTGAAAATTATTTGCAGAGCTGTAATGGGGTGATTAACTGTCAAGTCATTGAACTAAATTAAGCTGAGTTTAAAACCTATACCAAACTTGAACTTGTTGATTGAAGATAAACCTGTTGTTTAGGAACATACACTAATGATTCATCTGACATGTTTTTGGCATTAATGTTGCCTTGATTTTTGAACTCACAGCTGACCACATATCTAATCAACAGTGGTAAACCAGTTACTAAGTTTGAATAAAATGGTATCTGGTTCATTTGCCCTTGAAGTACACTTTTGCCCAAATCGTTTCACTCAAGTCTTTTAGCCCCACAATGTGGGTTCATTCGCCCCACATGATGGATCCATTCGCCCTAATGTATTTTTCTTTATTTTAAATGAATAATAAAATATGTACTAAATTGCGTGATTTTTTAATATCTTATATAATGTTAAACATGCACTTAATCTTTTTTGTTAACAAAGCATAGTGTACACCATTTAAAAGGTGACATCTATTATGAAAAAAGCCTGTGTGGTAGGCATGAATGCTGGTGCGAAAACGTGCCACTTAGGATTAACTTACAATTATAAACTATAATTAATTGCAATTGACACACGTTAAAGGGGTGTGTGATAAATTACAATTTGTAACCAAATTACACAGATTTTTTTTTCAAAGTTTGAAGAAGTTTGATCATATTAAATCATATCAAAAGATCTATGGTGCTAACACATACTGACCCAATTATAGAAAAAATTGTTTATAAAAGTAATAATTTAATCAGTTTAAATGTAAATTGTTATTGTAAGTAGTCCGTTTGATCATTATATTATAATACATATAAATATAATATTTAATTATATACATTAAATAAATAAACCAAAAAAACAAAATAAGCAAACATATATTCTACCATTCAGATCTTACTAAACAATACAAGGGCTAAAGGACCCATATTTTAGGGCGAATGGACCCCTTATCTGGGTAAACGTGTATAAGGAAAAAGTAAATTCTGTCAAAAAGGTAAAGGGCGAAAGGGAATTAGGGCGAATGGACCCAGAACCGAACAAAATAGGTCCAAATTTGCACTTAATGATAAAACAAAACAACTACATAAATAACAAAGAAGTAGCTCATTCACAGACTGGCAATATTGAAAATTAAGATTTGTCTTGTGTTTTAAACAATTTACAACTTCTAACATACATTACAATATGCTTCCTTTAAAAAATATAGGAAATGTAAGCTAAATATGGAAGGAAAATAAGATGAGAAGAAAATCATACACAGCGAAGTATATCACCATCTGTGAAGGATGAACTTCAAAAAAGAATTAACTTGCTGTAACATTATAGCTTAAACATTATAATAGTGTTCAGAAACAAGAGGGCCATGGTTGCCCTAAATCACTCACCTGAGAAGCATTGCTCTCATTGTATGCTCAAGTTATATGTAATATGTTATGTATCATCATAATTCTTATGACATATATCTCCAGTATATGACAAAAATGACCCATGGGGCAGGGACCTTTTTGACCACAGGTCCTTCATTTGAGCCATCTTGGAAGAGGTCAACAAGGCAATGCTACAAACTTAATATCTAAGCTACAGCCCTTGTTGTTTCTTGCAAGAAGATTTTTATTTTTTTTCCCTATTCAACTGTTTGTAAATTAGCCAACCCCTAGGGGCCCCATTTCTGATGATATCAACAATTATTTTAACAACTTTTGCAGAAGTCCACTAGGAAATACTACTACTCAACTAGATGTGGGTGTTCCTCGGAACACTTGTGTCGCCTGCATTTAAGCATGTTTGATGAAAGAATTGACTAGAAAATCGATCTTTTGACAAATTATTGATAAAGCATAATCTATTTTGTGAGGTACAAATAACACCAAATCACATGTTAGTTTAAGAATGACTATGAATTCAAAACATTAACTGTAAGAAAAAAAAATAATTTTCCCGACACTTTCGACTATACAGTCTTCATCAGAGGAGTGTCAGAATGACTATGAATTCAAAACATTAACTGTAAGAAAAATTATGACGTCATTAAGCACTTATGACGTTAATTATATATATGTTGCAAGTTTGTAGTCATCATTATCATTATTGAGTTATCATTCTTGTGTACTGCACTCAGACCAATGAGATCTATCTACTATAAATGTTTAAGGCAACACTTCAAATACTTTACAAGTTATGCACCACACAAGAATTAAATCCAAAAAAATAAACAAAGGGAAATAACTCCAAAAATACAACAGTTATCATTCTTGCACAATGCACTCCATGAGATCTTTCCACCTGTGAGGTTTCAAAGTAATACCTCAAATACTTTTCGTGTTATGCTCCAGACAAAAATAAAGACTGAAAATCAACAAAGGGCAATAACTCAGAAAATATGAAAGTCATGGTTATCATTCTTGTGCACTGCACTCCACCTCAATGTGATCTATCCATGTTTTAAGTTTCAAGGTGATACCTCAAATACTTTTTGAGTTATGGTCCGGACAAAAAAAAATCAGAATCAACAAAGGGTAATAACTCAGAAAATACGAAAGTCAGAGTTATCATTCTTGTGCACTGCACTCCACCTCAATGTGATCTATCCATGTTTTAAGTTTCAAGGTGATACCTCAAATACTTTTCGAGTTATGCTCCGGACAAGAAAGTGTGACGCCGACGCCGACGACGACGGACAAAGTGATCCCTATGTGTCTGCCATGCTATGCAGGCGACACAATTATCTCAGCTCCAGGCTTTATGGTTTCTGACAAGAAGATTTTTGAAGGTTTTTCTTATATAACTCTATGTAAAATAAGTGACTCCCGTTGCAAGGCCAATTTTGACCCCAGGGCCATAATTTGAACAATCTTGGTAAGGGTCCATAAGATGAAGCTACATACCAAATATCTAAGCTGTAGGCCTAATGGTTTTTGATGAAAAGATTTTCTTTTATAACTCTATGTAAAATTAGTGACCACTGGGGCGGGACCAATTTTGACCGCAAGGCCATAGTTTGTGTAAACGGACATTGAACCTGCATTTCTACATGGTAGGAATGGTCACAGATAACTAGGATAATTGCAAGAATGTTTTGAGTATGAAATTTACTTTTTAATGCATAAATGAAATCTAGTGCAAAATATAATATCTTTTTTTTCCTCACCAGCATAAAAATCTTTTTGTGAATTTGCTTTTCAGAGAACTATATGTACTTTTGTTAATATTGAGATATTCATTTGTCACTGGTGCTTTCAAAACCTACTTAATGCAACTGGATGACTGTTTTTTTGTTGTTGTTTTTTTTATAATAAATGATGAAAATTTTGAACACTATTATAACTTTAACTATAAGCTGTGAAAGGCATTAACACTCCTGAAACAAAGGCCTAATTGGAAACTTGCAGGAAACTAACATCGCTTAGTTTTAAATCAATTTAAATTTTAGTATTCATTGATAATGAATACTGTTAGTGCCAACATGCAAAGTTACCTAAATGATAAGCAACATTTAACTGTTGAGCAAACAAACATGCAATGAACCTAAATGATAAGCAACATTTAACTTTCCATTAAACAAAGTAGGAACATTTACTTTAACTTCATCTGGCTTTCTTTGTCATTATCTATACTGGAAATTCCTGATCTCTGCTAATAAAAATATATCACATATAAGAAATAGACTGACAACAACCAAATACTTAAGCATGGTATGATGAAAATGTATTTAGCTATGTTTTAAATCTTCTCAAGTGATTATGCTTAAAGCCATATTAAGTCTCAAAAACATCTAAAATCACAAATAGCAAAGGAGAGGTGGATGACAATTTAGCAGCTTTGTTTACAAACATTCAAATGCAAGCATTTCCGAAGTCAGACCAAAGTGACGCCAACTTAGAAGACCTGTAAATTAAATATTTGAATAGACCAATAAGACGTCACTATCTAAACAGACTTCCACGCTTTGTTTTGATAAGGATGGTAAAAAAACAGGGGCTCGAATTTGATTTGTGCCTAATGGGAAACATAAGAAACTAGAACTGTGAGTAAACTCACTATGGGATACCCCCCCCCCACCCCGCCAAATGCCAAGTGCTAAAAATGGATTATCTCCCCTTTAGGTTGTCAAATTAAAAAATGGATTATCTCCCCTTTCGACTCTTGAATAAAAAATTCCTTGCTTCATGCACATCTACATATCATATGCTATCATTGTGTAAAGTCTGAGCCAAATCCATCAAACAGTTTAACAGTTTAGGAGGAGTTGCGCTTACAAGGTACATGGACAGACAGACAGACGGACAGGGTGATTCCTATACCCCCCCACCCCCCCTCAAAACTAATGTTTCCCAAAATTAAATCTTGACAAGGAACAATTTAACCAAGACATATGAATACTACATGAAGTTGTTAACCCAGAACTGTTTCCACTAACTAATGATACAAATATACACATTAACAGATTATTGACTTGTATTTGATTTGACATACTTACACAAGCATAGTCACATATTGGTCTGTCCTTCTTCCGCTTTTTGCACAGCTGTACATTAATGTCTTCATCAGAATCCTGTCATAAGAGATATCAATAAAGTTGATAATTTAATATCCCCCCCCCACATACCACATAGTTATTGTTCAAAGACACATAACTCTGCCATATGCTTAAGGAAGCACATAAAGAACATGTCATGCACAATAATACTCTATGCTGATAACTCCTAGCAAGTTTGATCAAAATCCCTTCAGAAATGTAGTAGTTCGCGCCACAAAAATGGATGTTTAGTGCGGACAGACCACCCAACAGACCAACAGGGTGACTCCAATGTAACTCTCCACCCCAAACTTCATTTTGAGGGGTATAAAAAATAGTGTCTGTACTTTTTTGTTCATTTAGTTTGGCTTTGTTTGAACACCCTTCAACATTATTTCACTTATGAAGGTTGTTATGTAACCAATGCTCCTAGGAAGAACCAGTGACAGACCCTAGCCTCCATAAGAACTACCAACTCTCTAAAACATGAACCCGGTCGGAAGCTGGCTCTCATTCAGTGATAAGTTACAGTGGTTAACAAGCTAGTGACTTTAACCACTCTGCCACGAAGGTGGATGTTTTTTCTTCAATAACCTGTTGGGATACTAAGCTTTTCATTCATTGGAAATACCATGTCAAAAAAAAAATTTGTTTAAAAGTTTAACATTTTCAAAAAAAGTTGTAAAAATTTCTTAAGGCACACACTTTACATTTTGTATTTCAAATATCATGCCAATAAAACATTGAGTACATTTTTTATGTTGGTTTGCTATTACAGCATACTGTACAAATTCAATATTTTTACCTCATAGCATACTGCCACGTGGTCTCTCAAAGACACAACTGGTATGTTTTGTCCACATCCTTTACAAAGCTCTTTGATGCAGTCTTCTGTAGGCTACAAAATGTGGAGATACAGGTCATTATCAAGTAAAATATTTTAATTTGCCAGCATGAAACATATTGGCTTCAAAATGCCCACTGGATATTGAAGAAATGGGTACTATACCAGTGCCCAATGGCTTTAAAAAAGTGAGAAAATGCAAAATCACTTATTTCCCAAAACATAAAAAAGTTAAAGATTTGAAGGAAAATGTGAAAGCAGATGGCAAGAAGTCATTTGAACCCAGATATTGATAAAATACTATTTTGGCTCTGGCTTGACTTGACTATTTGAGTTTACCATCCATTTTATCCAATTAAGCAGAAGTATTATTTATTAAAATGTTATATTTCTGTGAAATTCAGTGTAAAAACCCTTATGGTTTAGATGTTTTTGAGTTTTTTTCAATATATTAGACTTTTAAAACGCTTATGTTGGGCTGAAAATTTCATTGGAGTTTTAGAGATATCCTTGTCATTTGAAGTAAAATTTGGAGGAAGCATGCCAGACACAGGGTGAAAGAAATAGCTCATCTTTAGCATAAGCTCAGGTTACCTAACAAGGACTAAACAACCTAATATAAATTAACTATACAAAATGATGGCAATAATTTAGAAAGCTTACCTCAACATTCACAACAGGCTCCATGGAGAGACTTTCTTGGATTGGTCTTATGTAACATATAGCACCCCCAAGTCCACTTTCATCAGCCAAAAAGAATGTATTGTAGCCTGAGGATGGCATGCTGATTTTCTCCAATGAAATCCGTGCATTTGATCTCAGTAGTTCATACCCACCTCCATCCCTGAGTTTGGGGTACTTTTCATATAATGCTTCCCTCAAATATTCTGAATCTTTTTTTTTGGCCAATGTCAGTTTTTTCTCTCCAAGCCCTGCATCTGTTAGTAGTTTTTTGGCTGCCTTGTCTGGTACTGTTTCCTGAAAAATAACCTTTTTTAAATGTAGTTATTCCACAATTTCTGTTTTTCTTATAAAATTGAATAAAAGATATACATAAATTTACCCTTTTGTTACATTATCAGGGAATTTATAAAATATTTTGCAAAAAGTGTTGGCTTGTGGCTTACATATGTATTTAAAGTTTCAAATTAACAACTTTAGTGGTAAAAAAGATATTTAGGAGAATCTTTTGGTATATGCATTGGGAAAAGGGATTTTTTACCTACCCATGCCCTTTCCCCCCCCCCCGAATTAAGTCAGGTGAGGTTTTAAAAGGCAAACATTTTAGCATGATGTGTGAAATGCTGAGTCATTATAGACTCCTAATGCTGATGAAATGGTGGATTCACCACTAGAAATATGTGTATATTAATGGACTGGATTGTCTCATTTAAATGGATTAAATGAACGGTTTTGCCAAAAGTGCTGCATTAACTGAACTGATTCATATATATCACTGCAATACAAACTATAAGTATAATGAAATCATTTTATAAACATTTTTCCTATATTATGTGGAAATTATCTTTTGATAAAATAATATTCATCTTTCTATTCTTACCTGATGAGGGCTGGCCAAACAACAAAATTTATGTGTCCAAGTAGTTTTTGGTGTGTAGGTTGCTTGAGGGATGGATCTATAACCACCTCTTGCTCGTCTGTATGGAGCAAATATGTTCCTCAATGATGCTGTATTGTCTGTGGCAGTATTACTTGTAGTAGTACCAGTACTTGTACTGGGGCTAGCAGTTGACAAGACATTAACTGCTTCTTTAAGAAGGTCTGCCACCCTATTTAAATTTGCCATGTAGAATACTGAAAGATAAAAAGATGTGGGGCATGTAACTTTTGTATATTATCTTAAAGAAATTAATCAATCTGCAGGTATGTATATGAACAAACACAGAGATTCAAAATAATACTGGAAGTCAGACATTTTTCTTGCATTTAAAACATTAATATACTAGGTTACAAATAAAGGATCAATCTTTATTAAAGCAGGAGATATCTTATATCTTTATAGAACATCTCCTGATTAAAAACATAATTTGAATACTTCAACTTGAACTTTATACTGCCAATAGTCAATATTGACTACTTAAGGCACCTTAATTTTGGATGTGTTCTTGAATTGTTATTCAAAAAATTGAGTCCGGTACACCTCAGCTCTGTTTGTGAAAATTGTGAATAAAACTAGAACTGCCATTGTAATGGCGCAAATAACCCCTGCATGTCGCTTTGTCACAGGAATGAAGTTTGCAGTTCTTGTTTAAAGTTTCATCTTGATGCCTTTTATACTTTTTGAGTTATGGCCCGGACAAAAATTAAGATTGAATATTTACAAAGGACAAAAACTCCAAAATTACGCAACAAAGAGTTATGGTTCTGGTCACTGCAGCCCCCTCAATGAGATCTATCCAATATGAAGTTTCATCTTGATATCTTTTAAACTTTTTGAGTTACGGCCCAGACAAAAATGAAATATGAAATTTATAAAGGACAGTAACTCCAAAATTACACAACAGAGAGTTATGGTTCTTGGTCACTGCATGCCCCCTCAATGAGATCTATCCATATATGAAGTTTCATCTTGATATCTTTTATACTTTTTATACGCCCGAAGGGCTGTATTATGTTATGCCGCTGGTCGTCCGTCCGTCTGTCCGTCCGTCCGTCTGTCCGTCCGTCCGTCTGTCCGTCCGTCTGTCCGTCCGTCCGTTAGCAATTTCGTGTCCGCTCTGTATCTTTTGAACCACTTAATATAAATGAAAACTATTTGGCAGAAGTATCACCCAGAGTGAGAGGATGTGCAGAACATAGGTTTCAGATGGCTAGGTTCAAGGTCAAGGTCACAATTCAAGGTCAAATATCTTAACTGGGCAAATAGTATTTTTGTGTCCGCTCTGTATCTTTTGACCGCTGGATGTAAATGGAAACTATTTGGCAGAAGTATCACCCACAGTAAGAGGATGTGCAGAACATAGGTTTCAGATGGCTAGGTTCAAGGTCAAGGTCACAATTCAAGGTCAAATATCTTAACTGGAGCAAAGTAAGTATATTTGTGTCCGCTCTGTATCTTTTGACCCGCTGGATGTAAATGGAAACTATTTGGCAGAAGTATCACCCAGAGTGAGAGGATGTGCAGAACATAGCTTTCAGATGGCTAGGTTTAAGGTCAAGGTCACAATTTAAGGTCAAATATCTTAACTGGTGCTAAGTTAGTATTTTTGTTTGTGTCCGCTTCAAACAGATCATGACAGGTCCAACCACAGATAATAACTCCACAATTGACCTCATATTCACCAACATTGAAGACTGTATATGTGGAACCAAAGAAGCATATTACACTGACCATAAACTATGTTGGGTTAGCTGGTAATGAGGTAACTCTTGATTAAAGCACTATTCACATAATAAGAAACATGAAAAACCTATTTGTAGCCACTGTTATAATAAAGCCCTTGAAGATTAACATTGCCAATCCTTCTTGTTGAAATAATACTTTATATATACATGTTTGTGCTTATCCTTTTTGTCTTAGGATATTCCCTGACAATACATACCTTCGGGCGTATATTGCCCCGCTGTCAGCGGAGCTCTTGTTAAGTTATGGCCCAGACAAAAATTAAGTATGAAAATTTACAAAGGACAATAACTCCAAAATTATGCAATGTTCAGAGAGTTATGGTTCTTGGTCACTGCATGCCCCCTCAATGAGATCTATCTACTTATGAAGTTTCATCTTGATGCCTTTTATACTTTTTGAGTTACGGCCCGGACAAAAAATAAGTATGAACATTTACAAAGGGCAATAACAAAATTACACGACAGAGAGTTATGGTTCTTGGTCACTGCACTCCACCTCAATGAGATCTATCCACATATGAAGTTTCATCTTGGTGCCTTTTATACTTTTTGAGTAACAGCCTGGACAAAAAAAAAAACGACAGACGGCCGGACGGCCAGCCAGACGGACAAGTTGAATCCAGCATACCCCCCTTACAACTTTGTTGTGCGGGGGGGTATAAAAATCAAATTTTTTTTTATGAAAGTGGCATTGAGCGCGAATTCACAACACCAGTAATGGCAGTGGGTAGATATTAAATTTTGAAAAAAGATCAATTGTGGTGAAGTTGGTTCTCATATCGTGTGGCTTTGGTGGCTCGACTAAAAAAACATCAACACGCATTCTCAATAAGAAGGTGCACAAGGCAATTTATGTTGTCGCCACATTATTACTTGTTCTGATCCGCAACCAGAATTGAACTAACTATATTATCTAGTGCAGAGATACATTGCGACATTGTATGCATGTATTTGAATTAATATAGTTTTCATTTGCCATGTCGTTAGTGAGAATGAATGTACATTTTGTAAGGTTCGCTACTGTCGCCGATGGGGTATCTTAGTCATACTTTGATGTTAAATCAATTATGCTCTTATACTTTTAGTATTCACAATAAATATTGTGTAATAGGGGGTCCTACCTGCCGAAAATCATTGATGTTGTGGTCTTACGTTTAATTCCTTGAAAACATAGCGGGGTTGTTTGTGTGTCGCTTAAACCATGATAATTCATAAAACAAGCACACGTTATTGATAAATAGATAGATATGCAAAGTTGTCATGAAAATAAGCTCTGTTAAACAACATTATAATTTCATAATTGAATTATTTTGTCGAAAAAACAATTAACGGTCGAAAAAACAATTAACGGTTATCTTGAATGAATAATAAATGCATAAATCTAAATATTTGTATAAGGCTTTCACAAAAGAAATTTAACATTGTAATGTTTGTTACCCGTTATTTATGCATAAGTATAAAGAATAAATTGACTAATTCATTATTTCTTTAAAGAATATATACTACAAGTACTTTTGAGATTAAAATAAAATTCTGGCATTTAAAAACCTTTTTCACAGTGGATCACAAAGTCCATTCGTAAGGTTCGTTTTGTAAGGATAGTTACCAAAACATCGATATTGTTGGTACTTTGATCTGTATCATAAGTCATGAGCATTCTTACGTCATTAGTATTAAAAATGACGTCATTTGATGAAATACGAGGCATCGTCGCCATTTTACATGTTGTTTGTGTTGAAAAAACTGTCTTTATTTATCAGCGCTGGATACCAACAATCAATGTAAGATTTTTATCACACTCTTTTCGCATTATATTAAAATCTTCTTATCTGATATAGCTTTATATAAAACTACTTTTGATTACTAAGCATAATTAAAGCATGATTTACAAATTATGTCATGGTTAAAAGCTGTTTGACTACCATGTAAGGTTCGTATCTTTTGGTAACGAACCTTAATAGTTTTGAACAGCACCTATATATATCGAGAGGTTTGTATATAAAAGACAGTTTAATGACTATCATTTTCTAAAATGACTTTTCTTGAATTATTTGCCTGGGCAAAATGTGAAAATTAAAAACCTAACATGTTTTTTTCGCTTTTGACAATACCACTGTATGCAATTCAGCTGTCTTTCAGCAGTGAAGCTTTATCATACTTACCTTTAAGCCTATAAGTGTATTTTCCTATTAGAATAAATGCAAATGTATGTCTTTCTTTGTTGAAAGTTTTATTTATATCATGCCAGTAGATAAAACTTGGGACATTAAACTTTGATAATAGTAAGGATTGTTACCAAATAGTAACGAACCTTACATATAGATAAATGAAAGCGCAGAGAGTATAACAGTGATTTTTATTTATTTCAGAGAGCTAAAATGGTAAAGTTAGCTAGGGAAAAGATGAAAGAGTATAGAGAAAGACTGAAAAGTGATCCTCAAAGGTATGAATCGTACCTAGCAAAGGCAAGAGCAAGGAAGAGAAAGAATTATACACCTGTTGACCAGCTGACGAGGAAACAGAAGGACGACCGTAGAGCCAAAACCAGAGAATATGTTCGAAATCACAGAATCAAGAAAAAGATAGCAGTAGAACAGAATGCTGGAGGTCAAGATGAGGAAGGTCGAAGACCAGAGAGTGGATATGAAACACAGGAATCAGCTATGTCTCTCATAGTTAATTTACCATTTCCTAATCGGAGAAATGGGCCAAAGAAACGCACAAGTAAAGCCCTAGCAAAGAAACATCGTGAATATAACAAGTTGAAGTCAAAATTTCAAGATTTAGAAAAGAGGTATAAGAGAAACATGAGAAGCCTTCAGCGTCTAAAGAAATTAAAGCTTAAGAAAGGAGAGGAAGAATCAGATCACGAAATGGGGACTGAAGATGTCAGTACGCCTAGAAGAAGTACCAAACGAATGATAGCATTGTCAGGTGTGAAGAAAAGTCATCGTGAGAAAATTAAGAAACAACTTCTTTTTGCAAATGTTGTTCAAAGACAGCTCAAAACGTGCCGCCAGGGAATTGCACGAAGTGAAGTTGGAGCTTTACGGGGTTTGATAGGTGGGAAGATTCTGAAGAAATACAGACTAGCTAAAACAATCAACCAGTCAACAGGTCTCGGAAGAAATAGGATAGCGAAGGTAAACTCTAGTCTGACAAATATCCGGAAAGGCAGACGACAGAGAGAAATTGCCCGGTATAGATCCAGGGTTGAAGCATTTCTGATGCGTGATGATAATTCCAGATGTAATCCAGGGAAGCAAGATAAACTGAAAGTGAATGGAACAAATCACCAGACAAGAATTCTTACAGACTATCTAAAGAATCTCCACAGCAAATTCCTTGGTGAAAATCCTAATGCGAAGCTATCTTTAGCGTCATTCTGTCGTATACGCCCGCCACAAATAAAACTTACAAAGTTTATCTCCCGGAGCAGCTGCCTATGCACAAAGCACCAAAATGTCGCCCTTTGCACACAAGCTATGAAGAAGTGTGGTGTTAGAGTGCCCCTAAACCCAGAGACATTCATAAATGATCCTGTCAATGTAGAAAACATGACATCAGACACACCTGAGGAAATCACCTTTGGTCAATGGAAGAGAGTCACTGTAGAGGAAAAAGGTAGAAAGAAAATGATTATGAAGATAGTTTCTAGTACCATGAAGAAAGATGAATTCCTTAAGCACATGGAAACTCAGATAAGAGAATTTCGAGACCATGTACAAAGGGTCCATTGTCAATATCAGGCATGCCAGAAAATCAAACAGGATCTCCCAACAAATGAAGTCATTGTCATTATGGACTTTGCTGAGAATTACGCATGCAAAAGTGTTGAGGAGGTTCAATCAGCCTACTGGAACCAAAGTGCTGTGACTTTACATCCCGTGGTCATATATTACAGAGCCAACACTTGTGAACTACAACACAAAAGTATCGTGGTAGTCTCTGATGAAATGGGTCATAATTCAGCAACAGTCCTCAGTTTTATTGACCATATCATGCCTGAGGTGAAAACGTGTGTCCCATCTGTGAAGAAAATCCACTACTTTACTGACAGCCCTACTTCACAGTACCGGAATAAAACAGTATTCAAAGTTGTAGCAAATCACGAACAAATATATCAGTGTAAGGCAGCTTGGAACTACTATGAAGCAGGCCACGGTAAAGGACCGTGTGATGGATTAGGGGAACAACTAAGAGAATGGCAGACGATGCTGTTAACACAGGAAAAGTAACGATACAAGATGCTCGTGATTTTTTTCAGTGGACACAATCATCAAGTTGTTCCATGAACACAGTGAAATTCTTGTACGTTTCATCAGCGGAGTGCCAAGAGAAATTACAAGCATTGAGTCAGTGTGAGGTCAAGCCAATCAAAGGCACCATGAAGCTCCATGCAGTGGTTGGTATCGGTAACAATCAGATACTAACATCAAAAGTCAGTTGCTACTGTAAAGAGTGCATCAATGAGAAGAAATGTACCTCCAATGAATGGGTATTGGAAACACTTGCCTTATCTGTGACAAAGGATGGTGAGAACCAACCAGATGCATCAGTCCACACAACTGATAATCAGCCAACAGAAGATGCTGCTACTGAAAACAATTTAGTGTTGATTGCAAAGATCAAAGTAGGAGATTTTGTTGCAGCAAATTATGACAATAGAATATATGTAGGGAAAGTTTTAGAGTGTGATGAGGAAGATGGAGACGTTGAAGTTACATTTATGGAAAATGTTAGGAAATTTTTAAAGTGGCCAAAGCACGAGGATAGAATCTGGGTAGACAAACAGGACATTATATGCATAGTTTGAGAGCCCTTACCTACGGGAAAATCGCAGCGAATGTTCAAATTATCTGAGACAGACATAACCACCATCGAAAGTAGAAAGTAACTGAATTGTGTAGATCCCCTCTCATGGGCACGAACCTTACATATTGATAAATATTTTGTGCAAAGTTTTCATGTTTGAACATACATACAGATACATTTTTATGTAAAATATGTGTTTGATTACATGTTTACAAATTTGTTTAAGTTTCACATATTGAAAACGTTAAGAAAGTTAAACATTTCATTTTTAAAGTTAGTAGTTATGAACCTTACACTTTAACGAACCTTACATGAACAGATTAAAGTTATATATTCTCAGACCTAGTAGAAATGAGACTCATACCATTTATGAAGTCAACTCTGTTTGCAATTTTCTTAATGAATATATCATGTAAATAGTCATGTTTCAAAAAGAAGTATCAAAAGTAGCAGAGTGATGAGATATGCTTACATGATGTTGGATTGCTTTATGATTTTCAACTTCATTTTGAACAATCAGTTCATATAATATGCCAATAAATGAAATTTAAAGTTAGTTCTGTTCTAAATAAACATTTATTGTTTGAATAAACAGCATTATTTTTCCTTTTATAATTGCAGTTTTTAATAGACTCCAAAAAACTATTGGTGGTAAGGTTAGTTACTTTTGGGTCAGTATGTTTAAGGTACATAAAATTCATTATATGGATAAAGTATGTAAAGGCTGTATGAACAGTGACTTAATTGCAATATTTTATTATAAGAAACACTTAAATGCAAACTACTATGGGTTATGGTTATACATTTAAGAAATGAAAGGTTGTTAATTTAATAACTGTTAAAAAAATAGAAACAAATGAAAGTCACGCACTGCTTAGCAATAAATTTCACAAAAGTTGGAGCTCATTTTTGTATAGGGTATAGCATATAGCGAATCTTTTACTATGCATAGTAAATAAATTTGTGTAAGATTAATGATGCTGCATAAAAAAAACATATTTTATTTATATCTTAAAACATACAACCACTAAAGTAACTAACCTTTCTAATGCAAAAAAAATGACTTTTAAGTGGTAACTTTGAATTACAATATCACGCTTAAAAAGAATTTCATGTTCAAAATATTTTGCAATATTACTGACAATACTATAATCAATGTTTCACAAATATTAAATCATGAAAACTAAGAATCATATTTTTTATCAATTGCTCATTTAAGTGTGCACCTTTATATTGAGAACGCGTGCAAAGTTAAAATCCTGGTCAGGGATATAAAAATCTAAATATAGATTTTCGCCATGCTGCCCTTATATTGCTGGCTTTACAATGTAGGTGGGGTACGTTTCAAAAACTAATCTTTTTATACCTTCCGATCTTGATTCAATACCTGCATACAATGGCACTCATGCAACTGAAACACGTGATGCTTAGTAAATAATGGTGATACTGTTTAATTATCATAATGCATTTACCTTGAATGTGTAGACCTACACGCTGCAACACAGGGATTACTTCTCTTATTCGTACATGGGGGATAACTGCGTGGAGATTTGCCAGTCGTTGTCGGAAAATACCGAAAGTGAGCGGACAATTACGTTTATTTACGATGATGTAGTGGGCGGGGAAATGGGCGGAGCTTATTTATCAACATTGCAAACGTGTAAACCGCCGAATCATGATGGTCGGACAATGTAAACTTGCGAGCGTTAAAGTAAGAAGGCGTTTTGTAGTTTATTAAAATGCATTTTGTTGAAATAGTAAGAAATTCATATGAATTGTGTATTTTGTCGGAAAATAAACTGTTCAACTTAGATCAACAAGGCTGGATTTTTGGCAACGAATAGCCTCCATAAAATGGGCGAGTGATTCTGAATGCCATATGTGAACACGGAAACTTTTATTGGAAAATGCCGACATAACTCGGATGGGGCATTCGGAACATATCAGCCATACAATTAAAGTCAAATAGTTACGAATAGAGGACCTCAGGTTGAGGTATCCTTTCCCTACTTTCATATTTTATTCACTTTAACTCACAATTGATGTGCATATTTTAGGAAAACTTAAAATGTCAAGGGCTCCGTGGTCGTATGGAAACGTACACGACAAACTCCGCCGCAGTAGTTACCTCCCCTTACAGTTGTAAGCGTAGCGTGACGTAACCGGTGCGCGGAGTTTGCCTAGACGACTGTGGATCCAAAGAGAGTTTGTTCGAATCCAATAAAAAAAGGGGGATTTTACATCTCTTGACAAAATACTGGTCCATCCCATGAAACGTAGAATGAAGTTCGCAGAAGTTGCAATAACTTGTTTCCCAAATCGACGCAAAAATGGTTTAATCTATTTACCCTTCCGTATGCATGTATGTTTATCCCTTATACGGAACGCGATATTATAACAAAAGAACGCCATCGTTAGATTATTACAATGAAGATAGAATATTTCGTTGGGTTTATGGATTGTTTCGCGAAAATAGTTAATTGAGTAGACTCAATGTTTTAAAGAATGATTTATAAATAAACCAAATTCTGCAGGAAATATGATTTTTTATCAACGAGACACAATGGTTTTATTGCAGGGTTTGACGATGGCATCGACAGTTTTCAGTCATATAGGGAAAGCTTGCTCACATGAGACATATATGATGTTGTCTTTACTATGATATCACACCATAGGACAAGTAGCATGATACCACTCCTAGTTTTTACGTCGGGCAATTCGGTTCCGGAACGTTCCTATATACACCGGTACTATGATTAACAACCCTGGTATGTCGCGGCCAGCGATCGCACCCTCTTGTTACGTTACGGACGCTCTATTAACTCAGCTACAGGGATCAAGATAGGAAAAAACAAACAAAAACAACAAAAAAAAAACAAAAAAAAACAACAACAACATTATTAGCAGAATATATGAAATTACGTAATAAGATATGTGAGAGTAATTCTATTGAAAACTGATCAGCTTTTTTGTGAATACGGATCTACATACAGTGTGCTTATAGACAGCCATGTTTATGAAATAGACCATCTTGTTAGTTCATGCATGTGTACGTGCCATGCTAAGCTGAGTCTTCTTTATATCTCCCTTCCCTTTTTTCTCTGAGACCATTGTAATAAGTAAATAATATGGGTATTGAATGAAACAAACGGAAAAAAAAATATATTACTCATTTATAAGTGAATGCCTTTGTGATCTACGATTTTGAAACGGGGTCCTTTAAAAAGAGCATACTTCCTCTAAGTGGACACTATCACGATTACGCTGTTTCACAACACCTATTTTATGTATATACGCAGTTATCCTTTATCAAATGGCTCCGTGACCTAGTGGTTATGGTCACTGGCCGATCACTTAGACCGTCATTGCCATGGGTTCGAGTCCCGGTCTGGTCCCTTTGATTTATATAAATCAATGTGGAGAAACATAAATCCCAGACCGCTTGGAGTAGGTCGAAGGACTAAGTGTTTTTACTATCACAGCGACGGTAAACTCCAAAATTCAACAACAACAATAGTTGACCTTACTCTCTCTCTCGTAGTTGACTCAAACCACCCACCTTAAAAAGGGTACAAACAAACACAAATTAAGCCTTTCGGAATCTATATACGTGGCTATGCTTAAGGCACAATCATGTCATTAAGCCGCCAAAAATTAATGGTTTCTTTTTTTGGTGCCTAGATCATGACAGTCGTAAAACTAACAATTTTCTTAAGATAACCATGACAACATATTTATCGTACGACAAACGCAAGGCTGTTGTAGGACAGACTTACGTTTGCCAAAAGACATAGATACACCCAAATTGTGCGACAAAAAAGATGCATGTCCAATTTTGCCTCGATGGCATGATATTTTCAAAATTTCATAACACTGTCTTGCGATGACCCACAATTTGCTTGTCGTAAATGACAATCTATACAGCATAAGGTTAGTTTGTATTTTTTTATTAAAGTAATTTATATATACTCGTATTGATTGTCCGAAGTTTTCTCCAGACATCCTAAACGTTGATATAGATGTACGAGATATACGCAGATGATACACTAGATCTTCTATTTCAGCTTTGATGCAGAGACATGATCGTATTATTCGACACGTGCGAATGTGATGATGCATGCGTATAAAGCCTTCACATTACCAATAGATGTGTAATACTTAAAGCAGCTCGTTCATAGATGTTCGTTGACTATTTGATTTAAAACTATCTGTGTGTATTACCTCTATTTATACCCATCTGCAAACGCATGTGGTCACCCAATGTAGCATTCCGTGATTGTATAAACGATGATTTCTCCATCACTGTTACGAACGGTATTTAGCCTATAATAAGAGTTATAGCACCAATATTTGGAATTCCTTTTTCTGTATGCCGTCATATGACAGATCATACTTACTATCTGCGCATGCGCTCACTTCACACGAATTCGCTACCATGCAGGATCTGGGGAATGCGCCGTGTTGTTGCGTTTATAAAAGAATAGCGTGTTTCCCGTGCGATGTGACCTAGTTTATTTGTCAGGGAAAAAAAGACTTAACTAACATAAACGAGTGAAAAAAAAAATCATTTTTGAACAGGTTTGCTTACAACGATGTTCTATGGTAGCACACATTTTGAATCGGACAACAATTCATGAGACTATATTAATTTTAGAAAATTATATTTATAGATTTCCCTCTTTTTTATTACACAGAAAAAAGTCCAAAATTTGTGGGTTTTTTTTTCTCTTAACACTAAATGACAATTTCCATGTTTATTTCATGTACGATTGCGTTATGGAAGTCTAAACTGAATAAAAATGTGTTGAAATCGATGCTTGAGATCCTGTGTTTAATAAACTGTAACGAAAAAATAAAGTACGCAGGAGGAAAAATCGAAAAACATTCGGAGATGTTTCGATTCATGACTGGCTGGAATTTCCAGGGATAGCCAACAATATATGGAAAAAGAATTTATGAAACAGTTGGCAAAATAGCTCATTGAATTAAGCAGATTAAAGTAATCCGTTCGACATAGCAAAAGTTGTAGGTTCGAATCCAAGCCGAGTAACTTTCTTTTTTAACTTTTTCAATTATTTTTTTTTAAACTTTTTTAATTACTTTTGCAATATAAGACATACATATAGTGTATTTCAGTAGCCCGTTACAAAACAGTGAAAATAATAAAAATGGTAATACAGGGAATATTGCCGATATTTTTTTTTTTTATAAATCCATCAAAAAGCATTTTATATGTAGAGAATAATTGTTGGTTTCAGTAGAATATATCATTTTTAATTCATCAAGTGAGGAGGGAATCCATGTTTTCACGAGTGGCGCACTGTAACTATCATTTTTTTCTTTTTATTTAATAATATCTTTCTGCATTGCTTAACACATACTGCAACACTTTAGACTAAGCTCATCATACATTTTACCCTGTGAGGAGCTCCAAATTCCCGAAGTCGCATGAATCGTTATTCGGTCTAAAAAAAAGTCCAATAAATAAACAAAAATAAAGCGTGCAATCAACAATGTCTTGAAAAAATGTGATTGTGTCTTTTAGTAGTTCCATTACAAAACAGTGAAAATTATATATAAAAAAGGTAATATTCACTGTTTGAAACGATGATAGTATCGTTTTTAATTCACTGATATTTCCCTAGTATAATCCATCGAAAAGCATTAAATAAAACAGGAGAGCAGAAACATTTTTTTTAACCATAGCAAATAAATCTGTCAGTGTGCGAGGTAAAAAGTGTATACGTTGACATATTCCTTTTCTAGCGTGTACGTTGACATCCTTTTATAAATAAAGTCAGGCGCGTGCCTAGGCTTACGCAAATACGCAGTTGCGTATACTTCGTCCAGAAAATCGAAAATCTAAAAGTGCCAAAACTACAATAAAAATCGATGCCTAACCCCAATTTTTTTTCTGGGGGAGCAGCCCCTGGACCCCCCTAGCAAGTCTGCGTATCCCGAATTTAGCCCCAGGCACGCCCCTGAAAGTTCTATCGTGTGTGTGTGTGTGTGTGTGTGTTTGGAAATCCCTGTATTCGAAAGTATCTAGGAATAGTGAAAGCGATTGACACTATTCAAAACGGTTGTAATGTGTAGGTATAGTATTTAAATTAGTCGTTTCTATTAGAATTTAGTCTGTAATAAAATGTTTACATTCCGTGTTTGGAAATATTGTGTGAATGTTCTAACTAAAATGTGCCGAGAGAAAATGCTGACATCTTTGGAAAGCTTATGAAATGGTGCGGCTTAAACTGAGCGTGATAATATTGTTGATTTGTGTAGTTTTTCTCCTCTTCAAGTGTGTATGTCTTCAAGTGTGTACGTTCGTATTCGCAATTAAAAATGTGACAATATTGATTTGTGTAGTTTTTCTCCTCTTCGTGTGTGTACGTATTCGCGATGTGACGTGACGTTGCTGCAACAGTAATTTCACACTTTTATTTAGTTATTCTTTTAGTATTTGTGTACCCTTCTTTCGAAGGGTTTAAGAAATTAGTCTATAGACTCATTGACTGTTCCACTGCACGGAAATCTTTAGTAAAAGGCGAAAGATTTATGCGTGTCTGTAGTGAAACCAGAGTAACAAACGTTGGATGAATATATGTTTATGTACTTCGTAAATACAATTTTTAATTCAGTTACGACTGAGATCAGAATAAAGATATATGATATTTGCTATCATATATGTATAGAAAATAAGTAAAAAAGACAAACATTATATCACAGAATTATTCTTTATTTGTATATTGTATTTCATTATTAAAATAAATAAATAAATAAAGGGGCGTAATTCATTTCTCTTCGTTTTTCAGTACATAGTCTCTATTTATAGGTTGCCGATTTCCTACAATAATAATAAGGGAGATCATTACAGACTTGACTTGATTTTTTTTAACTTTTCAAATCACATGAAAGTATCAACGATTAAAAACATATAAAGCAATTTTATAATTATTAGAAAAAATATTTAAAAAGTAATGAATATAAAAATAATTGATTTAGGATATTTAAAAAAAGATAGATTAGAACCTGGCCAAAAAGTTATGTATGATAGCATCTACCACAAATAATAACATCGAATACATTTGGAACAAAAAAAGCAAAACATATAATCTAGACAAACGTTCGATCTTTGCTAAATATATTGTTGAATGATGTCTACCCTTTACAGATCTACCTCGACTTCTAAGTGACAAAAAAGTTGTGTTTGTGTGTGTTGCATAGGGAAATCGGTGTATTTTTTCACGATAATGTGTTAAACAATGATAAAAAAATGAAAATGTGAATTTTTACTATTAGGCAAAATACATGCATGATTTCTTAACATGTTAAAAATCAATCAATCAATCAATCAATCAATCAATCAATCAATCAATCAATCAATCACAAATCCTATGTATTTGGGGCGTATTTCGGTCGAGGAGTTTGCTATGCCCCTCCCTACCAGTGTGTTCAAATTCTAGCTTGATCACTCGGGTAGTTGATTTAATGTTTTTCCAGCAGGCTTGCAGTAGGTCTATCCGGATGCCTAAATGCTCCTATTATCTTCCTACGATTGTATAAAAAGCTGGTCGTTGCCATATGACTGAAATAACGTCGGCAAACTTAAAAAAAAAACGAAAAAAAAACAAACAATAAAAAAACAACAAAAAACAAACCCCCCCCCCCCCCAAAAAAAAAAAAAAAAAAATATATTAAAAAAAATTTAATGTACCGCACATCAAGTTCGCAGGTACATTGCTTTTGTCTATTTTGTGTAAATAAAGTACATATTAATTAATTTGTGAGCGATATTATCAAAAATTAAAAACAAAATATATTAATGTTTAAATCACTGTAATATATTAAAATATTTACAGTATTACATACATATTTACAATATTTACAAATGTACATGAATCTGTTCCTATATATTGCGGGAGAAAGACACATTCATATATTCTATGTAATGTACATTTTTGCAATGTCGATTTCAAATGCCTGGTTCAAGTACATTTTATCAAAATATTTTACACGAACGAGGTCGAGGATGCTTTGTTTCTAGTTTGATCACTGCGGTTATGGCCTCGTCGAACACGTGCTTGACCCTCGTCTGGGTCTTGGCTGAACATTCCACGTAACAGGAAGCTCTTATTTTCGCGGATAATTGCAGGCCCTGTAACATAAATTTAATCGATTAGCTTATTTATATACTAAGATAAATTGGTCTGTCAGGATTCCCCCAAACTAATGTAGGCTTAAGTAGGGAAAACCCAAGCTATAGCATGGAGGACGTTGGTTCGACCCCAACTTTATTGTTTGGCGTTCAGCATAATTAACGATGTGGTTCCAGGACGTGTTTGCTCGGTGGCACAGGGGTCTGACTTACCTTTCGTGCCAGACCCCTTTGCTCGGTGGCAGAAAAATGCGACTAGGTGTGGTGTCGTGCTCAAGTCCCATGTAGACAAAGTCACAAAAAATTGAAATTTTATGGAACTCATATATATAAAGTGATATCTGTGTGTGTGTGTGTGTGTGTGTGTGTGTGTGTGATATATTGTATTGTGAAATGTATTTCTTTAGTACATATTGAAGTAGTGATAATAGTTTATTTAATGACTTATATTAAATTGTTGATTTAAAGACACCTCAACAGGCGAAGGGCGTAATATAGTGTCTAAAGAAGTAGCAGTAGTAGTGTTGATGCTACATAATATAGAAATATGAGCTAACATGCCTTCACCACTAAATACTGTTTCATATTTAATAAGTAAGTTAAAAAAGTAAGAAAAGAACGATCATTATTATCAATCGGAGGATATACGTAGATTATTTATCAATTAGATAAAGAGTAAATAGATAAGTAAATAAACTAAATTTCTAATTTATCGAAATATATATATATATATATATGTGGTGTGTGTGTGTGTGTGTGTGTGTGATCTCATGATATTGTAATTATGTTTTGTTGTATATACGCATGCCATGTATGTTTTTATATGTATTTTGTGTATGTGACCATAAGCTGTTCATGCTTAAGTCTAAATAAAGTGTATGTTCTGCATATATTAAATTTCTAATTTTTTAATCGATAGATAGATTGATAAATACATAAATGAATTGCTGTTGCAGCTGCCGATAATGAGTGATATGATGATGGTGATGATGATGATGATGATGATGATTACCTGATCTCTTGTTACTGTTGGTGGAATGTCCTTTTTCTTCTTATCGTCCCGGACGTCCAGTTTAGTGCCCACAAGTATGATCGGTGTTTCCGGACAATGATGGCGAATCTCGGGATACCACTTTGAACACAATACAAACACGATCAAATATTTGACCGGTTTACCGATAACAGGAGTAATGCACAGACGGTCAAGTGCCAGTATACTATCCACATTTGTACCCCCCCCCCTCTCTCTCTCTCTCTGCTATACAGGCTCTTTCGTAAAACTATAACCTCCTGTCACATTTTTTTTCTATCTCATATATAAAACTGCTATTTTTTTAGGAAGTTTTAACATATTTTGGGTATAATGTGTGTTTATTTTAACAATTGCATGTATATGTACACACAAAACTGCTTGTGGAACACTTTTGAACATATTATATTATGGTGAAAGTGCTTATATATATATATAATTGTGGTGTAATAATGAATAACCTTTCTAAAACAGGATAATTCATCGATTACAAGAGGAAAATATTCTTATTTTTTCTTTTATCAACGTTTCGACTAACGCCTTAATAAGAATAACAAATTTTTATTATTTTTAATCAGATTATTCAAATGAGCACGTAAGCTTGTACCATGTATTAAGGTATTCCATCCATCATTAGATATAATCATGATCCTTCAAATGCTTAAAAAGACATCAGTGCAGATGCAAGCATCCATTGGCTTAGTTATAGGCTCTTTTGCTCAAATCTATAAGGCTTGCATTTACTATACAATTCACACAATCACTTAATGGACCATGATCACAATTTAGTGATGGTTGGATTACCTTAGAATTTAAATACACCAGAACATGATCATATTCTATTTCTGTTTCATATTAAGCAAAAGTAGTAGTAAAATGATAAAATGAAATTATTGTACTGTCACATGATTTTAGTCTGCATATATATTGACATTAATTATCAATACTATAGTTAATGAGCAAAACTTAATAAAAAAAACCAAAAAAAAAAAAAAAAAAAAAACACGACACGGTGGTCCAGTGGTAACGAACCCGACTGCTGGTTGTGCGTTCGAACCCCGTTGGAGGCAAGGATTATTCATGATTTCCCCAAGTGAAGAGTACTGGTGCAACCCAGGAAACGTCGAGAGCTTTTATAATAAGTTGTTGATACTGGTTTCCGTAACGACGTAAAATATACAAGTTTAAACTAAAAAATGAAATAAATAATAATTTAAAACCGTCCGGAAAAAATTAAATTAAAAATAGGCTATTATAAATATGTTTATATTTTACAGAAAAAAATGTGAGTTGAAATTGGTGAAAATGTGCAATTGATATGCATTTTTTTCCCTGTTATATTCTAATATATAGTATATATAATAATTTGCTTATTCTTTTTTCAGAAAGAGTAAAACCCGATGGGGAAATAAGAATACGTTGGAAGTGTTAAAAAGGGGGATCAAAACGAGAGAATCGGGTTACTAGGTTACCGTCATTGGGTAAGACAGAGGTCTGAGCCGATCATAGTCCTCTTGTCCAGCCGTGTCCCACAGTCCCAGGTTGAAAATTCGTCCATTCACTTGGACGTTCGCCGAATGATGGTCAAATCTGGAAATGTATGGGAAAAGGTCATTAACAACCATTTTATATGTAATAAACTTTAATTATAATAACTTTGAAGAAAAACAACAAGATGTAAAAAATCGGCTAAAATATCATTCAATAACATGAACTTTTATTGCTCCTCCTGCTGCTGTTGTTGATGATGAGACTTGTTTTGTGAAATACAACACGAAAATTATATTTACACATGCATGTATCAATAAAAAATAATTATTTATAAAATTATCTTAATATTCACCAAGGGTTAATTTCTTTTCATATCGCCAAAAGGTGGGTCTGTGTATATATGTAAACCAACATACTCTTCTGTCTTTGGAGCGAGAGGTTGTGGGTTCGACATACCTAAATCGTAAAAAATGGTACTGGTATAGCTCCATTGCTTGGCGCTCAGCACACAGGAGTAGTTCCAGGGCTGATTGGCCCGGTGTCAGGATAATATGATTGGGTGCGGTATCATGCCACATATCTACAGCGTGATTGCAGTGTGGCAACACTCTATCTGAAGTAGACATAGTCTCCGCATTACTGAAATACTGTCGGTGGGACGTTAAACCGAAATAAAAACCAAGCAATGAACATGTTTTCATTAGAATTGTTTTTGTATTATATTTGAAGACATCAAAAGCACGGCGTGGTCAAAGAATAAATAGAGGAATGCTTGTACTCACACTGTGGGGATATATTCTTCAGGGAAAGTATTCGTGGTGTAGTTGATCATAAGACATGTTTTTCCGACACACCTGCCATTATATAAACATATATATATATACATAATAATATATATAAAAGTGTTTTCTTTATTATCATACACGTCCCAAATTCCGCAGGCCTTCAGGGTGTCTCCGTGGCTAAGTGGTATAGCTGCTTCACTATCGCTTAGCTCCTATAACCGCTGTGGGTTCGAATCTCGGTTGTTACATATGAGGAAGTTTGCTAGCTGACTTACTGTAGGTCGATTATACTACCCGGGTGCGCACTCGGAGTCATCCTCCACCTGTTGTCTGGACGTCACTTTATGACTGATTTACTGTCGCAGCGACAGTAAATTCTAAATCCGCAGTCCAGTCGTTTACCTTTCTAAGTTCATGGCCATATTCAGACTCTGCCTTTGTTAAATTAAAATTTTTCGTTTTGGGTGGATTTAAAATATATCTTATCGAGAAATAATACAATTTTAATATATTTACGAACGCGTAGCGTAAGTGACAATGTTCAAATTAAAATATATCTTATATCCAATCAAAAACAACAACCTATATTTCTTTTTTATTTTATGCCAACTGGTGACGAAAGAGTGAAACAAATCTGTATATTCAATCCTATTCTCACGCGGAAGAATCCATTTGAATGTTTGCCATTTTTCCGTTTAAAAGTAAACAAAAAATATTTCCGGCAAACCTATATATATCACTCGCGGATTTTATCTCTCTGACAGAACACAGTATTTTAACAGATAGAATAAAATAGATTATAATTATGAAGAAAATCACTCTGGATTTTTTGAAATCAGGGTCTCTCTATATATAATATTAAGGGACCCGGACGGTTAATCTAATGTCATCCACATACTATTTTTTTTTATTCAACGATTGTGAATTATGTCGTATATATATTTCTTTAAAAAATGGAGTAATTGTTCTAGAAAACAACAACAACCACAACAACAACAATATAATAATAATAATAATAATAATAATAATTATTATTATTATTATTATTATTATTATTATTGAATATGAATAGCATCAAAAATCAGCAATAGATAACAAGCGTACAATTAACAGTTATCAATGCATATTTTTTTAAAATAGCGCATGAGATAAATATCATAACTAATAGATAATCAAAGTAAATTATTGACAAAATAAATGAACTTAAATACATACCCATCACCAACTACGACGCATTTTACGTGCTGCATGTTTGTTTGTAAATTCACCACGAATATTGTTTACAAAGATTTAAGATGTATCAATCAGTTTAAATACAAAATATACAGGGCTATATTTATCCCTCTAAAGGAAATCTATAATTAGATATCGGACAACCACCCAATGGGATTAAAGTACTCGATGAATGTATATTTTCTTCCGTGTTTTAATGGAGTATATTATATTTATAGAACAGAGCGTGTTTAATCAATAATAATAATAATAATAATCATCATATGGTGGCATATTTCTGCCAGCCACTTATCTACTTAGCTATGTCGAAAGTTTTCTGAAAAATTGTCACATATTCAGTTAGTTTCTGACAGGTAGAAAACTTTCGTGTTATCCTCTTAGGTATCTTAACATAACAAAATTGCCTATTAGTGCCCACAACTGCCAGCCATATACTCACTTAAGATAACTGGATATCTCGCCCTTTTTCAAGATAGTTAAATTATGTGGATAACAAGCATTTTTTCACGTAATTATCTGGAAAAAAACATGATATCCAGTTAAAATAAGTGAACATGTGATTGGCAGTAGTGAGAACTAACAAATAGTTTTGTCATGTTAAGATACCTAAGTGGATAACTTGAAATTTTTCTACTAGTCAGATAAAAACTGAATATGTGACAATTTTTCAGAAAAGTTTCGACATAGCTATAAGTGGATAAGTGACTGGCAGAAATATGCCACCATATCATCATGATCATCATCATCATCATTACTAACAATTAAGGACGTCATCATCATGAAAATAATCATTAATGATATAATACATTGATTTTTTCCTAATATTATCAGAAAGGTGATTCTTATATGTACAGTACGTTTTATCTTTTGCCACAGCGTCGGAGACCCACGGCTGTCTATATCACATCTGTCAGCTGTATGAAGAAACGGAATAAGCGCTCGTCGGTCTCCGACGCTGCTTTTGCCAAGGCACAATTAAAAAGCTTGACAACCACACATCTTATCTTTTAACCCTTTCCCTTATATAGACTCATTTTGATTCACTCAGTAGGTACCACATAAAGCCTGATCTGCAGAAAGCCAAACTCAAACCATACCAAATTTAATTGTAAAATCCTCATTACCAGACCACTGAGGAACAGCGAACAGCATAAAACCTGATCAGCCTGCGAGTTACTCGCAGGCTGATCTGGTTTTATGCTGTTCGCATAGGTCTTTTCATGGTGTCCTCTATGAGGGAAAGGGTTAATGAAATGATTTATCCATGATGTTTAGTACTGGTCAACCAATTATCGCTGGATCGGCGACAATTAGTTGTTGAAGATGTGATCAGCGATAATCGATTATGTTTGTCGCGGATGTCGCGGAGATCCTTTTCACTATTTTCGGCAGTAAAACTAGTTGCCGCCAGGTGTATAATTTACCAACGTTTAAACAGATTAACAGATTTTACTTACATTATTGTTTAGATCAAATGAAGTTGTTTACTTACTACGATTAGTATGAATACGTAACGTTTTGGAACTGATTAGTATTCGGTTATATAATCGGTTAAATAAATTGTTGAATCATTTATTTATTGATAGAGCTCAAGGAAGGATTTAGGGTGTAGGCCCACTCCCTAAAATCGACAAAAGTGTTTTTTAATGCGTTTATCCACATATTAACTTTAAAGTTTATATGTAACAATTAGAGTCAGCCAATTTGATCAAAATTGAAATATCATCTGCAGTTCGCTGATTATTTCAGTTTTCTCGTATAAGTTTCATTTTCGCTTGTTTGTAACCTTTTCGCTAATTAAACAAGCAGTCGATACATCGAAAATGTCCGCCCCATCGAAGCGGAAAAAGCTGGAACCATCCAGTTATACGGCGTCTCAGACAGATTCGAGAAGTTTATTTTTTCGACAAGTTCGAAAGAAAAGAAACGGCTTGTTTTGCTTTTGCTTTTAAATATTGTCGGAAGGTTTTATTTTCGTTTGCAGATTTAGCACGATTACCGGGCATGCCTAATAGAAACCGGATTAATGAGTTAACACATCATTGGTGCCGTCGGATTTAATAAACGCCCCTATTTTGATTTTGGCAGCGAAAGCGTTTATTAAACCAGTATTTGATGAATGTTTTGTAAGGAACTTCATACTAATATTCATGTAGTAATTTCTACTTATACGTTTTAAAAATATTTTAATAGCCATGCGACAACAACAACAACAACAACAACAACAACAACAACAAAAAAAAAACTATTATGCCGATAACTGGTTTCTTCGATCAATATAGGTGTGTATATATCTCGTATTAAACATGCATTCAACTGTATTGTTAATACAGTGTAAGTACGAGGGTGTTCGAAAAGTATCTGGAAAAACCTGCCATAACTTGTTCATTATTATAATTATTAAAAAAGAAATCTCGTAATGAGATACTTTGATATATTTTGAACTTAATCCGAGAGCAAAAAAAAAAAAAAAAAAAAAAAAAAAAAAAAAAAAAAAAATACAGATTGCACTAATGCAAATTCCACAGTCACTATGGCAATGTCAGGTAACGTTAAACGGGACAACTTACTCGTTAAAGGAAAATGACATCTGTAAAGACTATCTGACATCTGAAATTATATCTTTTTGAAATAATTTCCTTTGCAAGATACACTCATCTCCCACCTACAGATCCACTTGTAAAGGTAGGACCTGAAACGCTCCAGTGGAATTTTACCGATTGTTTCCGAGACAGCTCCATAATTGTGTCTCCTTTTCCTGACGTTGTGCATGGACGACAAGATCTTCGCAACATTGTGCGAAGGGTGGTCTTGAAAGCAGTTAAAGTGGTTGGTTTTGTTTTCCTAGTTTAACCTTTGCCAATAGTGCCCATGATCATTTAGAGCGTCTCTGATTTCGTTTTATAAATTAATATACAAAACCAAATGGGATAGAGCTTTTTATAAGTGCCAATTTACGTGTTTTTTTGTTTTTATACCCCCACAAATGAAATTGGGGGGGGGGGGGGGGGGTATATAGGAGTCACCCTGTCGGTCGGTCGGTTCGTCGGTCCGTCGGTCCGTCGGTCCGGCGGTTGGTCTACAAATATTTGTCCGGAGCATTTCTCCAAAACTACTGTACCTATGTTGATGAAACTTCATAGGTAGATGACTTGATGAGAGGAAGTGCAGTGCAAAGAACCATAACTCTGCATGTATTTTGAAAGGAGTTATTGCCCTTTGTCATTTTTAATATTTTGATTTTGTCCGGAGCATAACTCCAATACTAAAGTAGCTAGGTTGATGAAACTTCATATGTAGATTGATCTTGATGAGAGGAAGTGCAGTGCACAAGAACCATAACTCTGCATGTATTTTGAAAGGAGTTATTGCCCTTTGTCATTTTTAATATTTTGATTTTGTCCGGAGCATAACTCCAATACTAAAGTAGCTAGGTTGATGAAACTTCATATGTAGATTGATCTTGATGAGAGGAAGTGCAGTGCATAAGAACCATAACTCTCATGTTTTTG
>CM037792.1:49348417-49367789 GCA_021229015.1 Solen grandis | reverse complement strand
TAATTCAATTAAGTTTTTTTAACTTTAATAAAGAATCCTGAATTTACACACTACTAAGTAACTTGATTCATGCATGCAGTCATTGAATGATGTTATTTTAGATATACTGTCAGTCACATTTATTTTCAAGAAACCACATATCAACATAAAACTGTGCAACACTACGATTCAAACTCCTGATCTTACAACTATCTTAATCATACATGGAAATGATCTGAACAACAAGAAATTAAATCAGTTTAGCCCTGAAAGTCTATTAAAGGAGGTTGGTCAGGTTTATTTTGCTACTCCTCATGAGTTCGGGTAATTTCCCAAATTAATGCAATCAATAGGGCATTTCTGTTTCCCACTGAAGTTAAAATAATTAATTAAAATAGGGTGACTTATAGTCAATTTACATAACAATACTCTCTTTAATTGAATAAATTCCTTTCCCTCTCTGTCATGATAATGGAAATTATCTCTCTTTTAATGAAAAAATTTCCCTCTTTCTCTCTCGTCACAAGTAAAACTCTCCCCCCCCCCCTTCTCTCTCAGTCATGAGAAAAACTACCCCCACCCCTTCTCTCTCTGTCATGAGTTAAAACTCTCTCTCCCCCTTCTCTCTGTCATGATAAACTCTCTCCCCCCCCCCCCCCCCCCCCCCCCCTTTAGAATTTTCTGGTGCTTATTTCATTTCCATTATATTGCAGTCTTTTTGGTAACCAAAGTCTGAGGAATTTGTATAAACAAATCGAAAGTTATATTAATTTTTGTCTTGACTAAGTTTACTGTCACTGCGACTGTGAGTATTCCAGTTATATAGTGATCCATGTCCAGCTAATAAAATGGATGAGTACAGGTGGGCAGCCGGACAGAACCACCAACCTACTGCAAGCCAGCTGGAAGGCTTCCTCACATGAAAATCCAAATGACCCACCCGGGGATTCAAACTCAGCAGTGAGGGCAAGTGAGTGTTAAAGGTCTTGGCCACAGACATCCTCGGTACCCAGGCTATTCATATGATAGAAATATGAATACCTGGTACCGAGGATGGGGCCCCAGAGGGCCCATATTAAAAATATAATTCATTCATACTTTGCATCATATGAAAAGAACAAAAATTAAATGGTAATTTTCATTAAATAATAATATATATATATAATTTACAATTATTGTTATTGTAATGGCCATTAAGTTTTACCCTAAACATTGAGGAATAAATTAAGTGACCTGTCCAGCTCAGACCTTCCCATTTTGCAAAGCATTTGCCAAGCATTTTGCATAGTATTTGCCCAATATTCCCACTCACTCCCATCTCTTGCAAGACCAACAGAGACGTGGGAAATTTGTACATTTGCGCAGCCATGCCGCCTAGACGAGATTTGTCCCGGCCCATTACCAAAAATCCGCTCCCTCCGAGGGCCGGCCCGTCGGCACACGAGTCAAAAAAGCGCTATGGTATCGGGGCGTGGAGACTCTACAATATTTGGCATGACGATTTGGCAGTTCCTGTCGCCAAATTGTGCCACAATCTGATCCGCAAATTGTGCCGGCAGTTCCTGCCGCGCTGGTGGAGGTGTTGGCCCAGTTGGGACACACGAAGACGCCTTTTCCCCGACGAATGCTGGTTGCTGTCGGCAAACAACAAGAAGAGATAGCGGGAAAAGATGGCTGCCCCAAGACAGGAAGCAAGAAGAGATGGAGGAGCAGGTGCAGATGGATACGAAGACCGTGGAAACATCCAAAGTGGACCTACATTTCCTCGCTGCGGTGCTCGTCTGGAAAGTAGTTGGGCAACCTGGAAGCAATGCACGCTCACCGAGCAAAAACAGACCCGCAAAACAGACGCCTTCCGCACAGGGAAACACGAAACACGCGGGGACCCATTCTACATGGAGTAGCAGTGGAAAAAAAATTCGCAGAAAAATTCGGCCAGCCGGGACAAAGGTAGCACCAATTTGGGTAGCCCTAAAAAATTTCCGCTCTTTTTTTCTAGAAAGCTTTCGTGTACGGGCGTATCCTCGTCCGTCGCGGGCTCTCCGTTGCGTCGGTCGGACGAGGAATAGGCCGGCAGAAAAAAAAATGTGCGTGCGGCGGAGTGTGTGTGTGCGTGCATTTTTCCTTCTTTGTATTCGTCTAGTCTAGCATTCTGGCGAAGAGGTTTTTGTCCACTAGCTCGTCCTTGTAGCTCTATTCTAGCCACACGGTCGGTGTTTTGTTCTTTCGATATTGGATCGCTTTGTGCTGTCCCAGGTGCATACAAAATCTTTCCATTGGCCCGCAGCTTCCCTATCCCGCCAATGTAGCGAACTTTCTGTCTATGTAGTAGCCATACACAGAACGTCTTTTTGTTCTTTTCTGACAGCAGTACAGCAATACATTCTTTTTGTTGCGCCTCCCTACTGCGAAATTCCACAAGTATATTCTCCTGGCGGCATATCTCCTGCTCTTCTCCTTGTTGCCCGAGGCGGAACTATATCCAGGTCTTTCCCTCTAGCAGCCATAGTTTGCCAACCTCGCACGTGGGATGTTCTTCCTCCCTGGCGGCTGTGGAGCTAGATCTAGGTCCATTTTCTTGCAGAGGTCCTCCCCCGCGAGTTGTCGAAATATGCATGTATTTTTCCTGCATGGGCATACTTTGGCCAAATTCCGCAGTTTGTATGTAGCGTAGCGTCCAGCCGAGGCAATCGTTGTCGTGTAGGTTTTCTATATTGCAAACTGTATAGAGAATTTCGATTTCCTCTGGTACTTCTAGTGGCACTCGTTTTTCTTCCAATATTGGCAGGTCTTTGTTTTCCCAAAGAACGCATTTCTTCCTGGAGAAGCAGTGGTCTATTGCGCCGCATCTACATGTAGAGTTGTCGTCTGCTAGTAGTGGTGGGTTGGAGATAGTAGCGAGGCAGTCGACGCATTTCCCTGTATGCCATTTTCCGGCATTTTCGTATTTTGCACAATTATCCGAAGGCGCCAGTAGATGGCGAAAGTCATTGGTTGGTACAGTAGACAAAGTCTAATAGTTTTCCCTTCCGTACGAAGCCGGAATATGCGAGTATGTATAGTTTCTAGAAATTGCCTAGGAATTCGTGTCGCTCGTAGAAACGTACAACCGCCTGTCTATTTTTTGTTTTTCTGCAACGGAAAGAAACCATCAAAATTTGTCTACAAGGCATTTTCAATTCCGTCTATTTTAGGGAGATCCCTGCAGATCTCCCTCTGCGCCCCTTAAAATGCAGTCGCGAATCCGAAGAAAATCTTTCTTGGGAGATTGGTACTTCTCCTTTGCCTTCCGTACAAACGGCGCCAACGTTTCTGGGTGGGGCTTCTAAGAAGTTTTGTACCTTTTTGTCCCCGGGCATCGCCGCAAATTTTTTAGTTCTATTTTGGAGATGTGGTCTTCCCTTCGCTTCCGAAAAAACCGCCAGACCGTATTTCGGTGGGGCTTCTCTGGTAGACCCACCTGGCATACTCGCTTTTGGGGTAAAGGGAAAGTACTGTATTCTCAAATTTGGGAGTACAAAAACCCGGGTCACATCTGCCCCTACTATTTGGGGCTGCACATAAAGTGGCCGGCCTGTTACACTTTGCTCCCCGCCCGGCTTCCGTACACCCCAATTTTTTTTTGTACTCGATGTACACCACCGAACAGGGCTTTGGGGGGGGGGGGGGGGGCTCTTTTTTTTTGCCGACTATTGTTTAAAATGGGAGGTGACACTTTGGGTTTTTTTTTTTATCTATTGTTAACTACACAGCCCAAAACTAGATTTCTTATTTTCATAATTTTAAAGCATTCCCGTTTGGAAAGCATTATATTTAAACTTTGAATCCTGACAGCGAAAACATTTCATCTAAAAAAAATGCAAGGGTTTCAAAAAATCGCTGTAGTTGGGCGATTTTCTTTAAAAATAAAAATATTTTTTTTTTTTAAAAAACGTCCCCCTCCATATAAAAACTGACGTCACACACAACTAAAAAAAAAGAATATCTTGTTCCGCTTTGTATACGCAAGTATGAATGATATAATATAAAATCACCTAAAAAAAGAGTCGAATCGAAGGGTTTTATTTCCCGGAAATACCACAACAGTCCCCCGTAAATTTCTAAACCCCGAGAAAGTAAGAACCGGGTTTTTCATCGATATTTCAAAAAAATCGGATTTTCTCCCTTTAATAACTAAAAATGAAAATATTTTTAAAAATTTTCCTATAAACTCTATGTAAAACAAGTGACCCCTGGTGCGGGGGCATTATCACCATAGGGGTATGTTTTTAAATCTTGGGAGTGGCCCCTAAGATGCTCATAAAACCAAAAACTAATCTAGGGGGTTTTGCATTTAAAGAAGAAAAATTTTTAAGATTTTTTCCCATTAACTTATTAAAAAAAGTGACCCCGGGGGCGGGTCATTTATCACCATAGGGGATGTTTGTACAAACTTGGGGAGTGGCCCATAAGATAGCTACATACCAAATTTCAAGCTCTAGGCCTTATGGATTCATAAAAAAAGATTTTTTAAGATTTTTCTAATAACCTATGTAAAACAATGACCCCGGGCGGGGGCATTTATCACCATAGGGGAATGATTTATACAATCTTGGGAGTGGCCCATAAGATGATGCTACATACCAAATATCAACTCTAGGCCTTCAGTTTTTCAGAAAAGATTTTTCAAATTTGCATTTTTAAAATCTATTTTTTGCTCCTGTGACCTAATTTTGCAATGGGCCAAACCTTTTTTAAAAACTTTATAGAGCTTCACCAAAGGAACATTCCTGCAAAATATTTTCAAATTGGGCCCAAACCGTTTAGAGGAGATGTTGTTTGAAGCAAATTTTTGACCCCCGGGCCACGGACCACGGGCGACGGACGACGGACCCGGACAAAAAGGGGATCAAAAAGCCACCTTGAGCACGTTGTGCTCATGTGAGCAAAAAAGGAAAATCTCATTTGGACAAAAAAAAATTTTAAAAATTAATGCAATTTTATGGCCGTTTCCCTATAATCACGGGAAATGAACTAGTGGAAATTTTTGTTCTAAGGTTTACCTTTTTCCCGTTTAAACATTTTTTTTTGAAGATGATTTCCCAGATTTTAATAAAAATTGGGTAAAAAACGGGGTACATCAGGATAAAACCTATTTCATATTTTTGCAGATATATGGTTTGATAAAAATGAAAGACCCCCTCGGGCACTAAAAAAAACCGAAAGCGGGGGGTTTAAAACGAAATTACATGAATATCGCTACTTGAAGAAAAATACTTAAAAGAATACGAATACAAAAAAGTTCATATTATGTACGAAATAAAAGAAATTTACCCCCGTTTAAACCCTGTAAAAGGTGCCGGGGTTTTGTTTTCCCAATGTGGGGTAAAACACTAAACTTTTGCTTCGGAGGGGCGGGTCGCTGATAATTGAAAAGTTTACCCCCGCATAAACAACAATGTAGTAAATATCCCCAAAATTTTCCGGCACTACTTAATTTTTGAACAACTAAACCCAGTTTTACGTGCCCAAATTAATTTTTTTTTTCCCCGTATGTTAAATCGTAGTTTTTGTTTTAAATCCCAAAAATACCGAGCCGGAACACTTGTGTCACCTGCTTTCCAGCATTTTGTCAAAAAAGGTGAAAAATCAAGTTTTTCAAAAGAAATTTTAAAAAAAGTAAAGTTTAGAAGCCGAAAGGGGGGTCAAACTTTAAAGAGACATCTGTAATTTACGGCTTGTTATCCCCCGCCAAAAGGCGGGGGGGGAATAGTAATGGGCCCGTCCCCGTCCGCCGACTTTTTTTGTCCAGAGCATAATCAAAAAGTTTTTTAAAGAAAATAAACTTGAACTTCATAGGTGAATAGATCCCATTGAGGAGGAGGGCATGCACAAAATGCTAACTCTCCCCCTTTCCAAATTTTTTGAGTTTTTCCCTTTGTTTTTTTTTCAGATTTAAATTTTTTGCCCCGGAGCAAAATTTTCGAAAAGTTTTTCAGGTATTTTTTTTGGGAAAAATTTCATAGGTGAAAGATCTCTTTGGGGGAGAAGTGCAGTGCACAAGAATGATAACCCCCAAACCTTTCCAAATTTTTTTGAGTTATTCCCCGTTTTTTTTTTTCAGACAAATTTTTTTTCCCGGGAGCAAAACTCGAAAAGTTTTTTGGGAGGTATCCCCTTGATACTTCATGGGTTGAATGACTCATTGAAAAAGGTGCAGTCCCACAAAAATAAATAACTCTCCCTTTCCCCTAATATTTGAGTTTTTTTTTTTGCCCCCTTTGGTTTATTTTTCAGACCTTAATTTTTGGGGGGTCCGGACAAAGGGGTTCGAAAAAGTTTTTGAGGTATCAACTTGAATTTTTCATAGGGGGAATAGATCTAAAAGAGAAGGAGTCCCGTGCACAAGTTTAAAATAACTCAACCCTTAAAAAATTTTTGTTTTTTCCCCCTTTTTTAATTTTTCAGATTTTAATTTTTTGGGGTTTCCGGGAAAAGGGCATAAGAAAAAAAAGAAATTTGAGGTATCAACTTGATATTTCATAGGTGGTAGTTCTCTTTTGGGGAGGAATCCCGTGCACAAGAATGAAACAAAAACCTTTTCCTATTTTTTGGTTTTTTGGCCCTTTGTTATTTTTCAGACTTAATTTTTGCCCGGAGCATAAGCGAAAAGAAAATTTGAGGTATCAATTTGATATTTAAAAGGGTAATAGTTTCTCAGGGGAGGGGGAGTGCATTTGAAACAAAAATGAAACAAAACCCTTTTTCCAAATTTTTTGATTTATACCCCTTTTGGGTTAAATTTTTCAGATTTAAATTTTTTGGGTCCGGAGCATAATTTGAAAAGTATTTGAGGTATCAATTTGATACTTCAAAGTAAATAGACCATTGGGGAAAAAATGCAGAACACAAGAAGGAAAAACCTCTCTCCCTTTTCCTATTTTTTGAGTTTATTGCCCTTTGTTTATTTTTCAGATTTTAAATTTTTTGGGTTTCCCCAGCATATTTTCAAAAATTTTAAAATATCAATTTGATACTTAAATGGGTAATAGATCTCTTTGAGGGGGAGTGCATTTGCACAAGAATAAAAATCAAACCTTCCTAATTTTTGAGTTATTGCCCTTTGTTATTTTTTGTCCGGGGGCAAAGGGTTTAAAATTTTTTGGGAGGAATCAACTTAAATACTTCATAGGGGATAGTTTCTTTTTGGGGAGGAGTGCAATCCCACAAGAATGATAACTCTCCCTTTTTAAAAAATTTTTGCGTTTTTTGCCCTTTGTTATTTTTCAGATTTAATTTTTGTCCGAGCAAAAAAAAGTTTAAAAAAATTTAAAGGTATCATCTTGGAACTTCATAGGGGGAAATAGTTTTAAATTGAGGAGGATGCAGGGACAAGAATGAAAACCCCAAACCTTTTTAAAAAATTTTTTATTTAAATTCCCCTTTTTATTTTTTAAAGGCTTAATTTTTGTCCAGAGCTTTAATTTTTAAAAAATTTAGGTATAAACCTTGGAACTTCATGGGTGGATAGATCCATTGGGGAGGATGGGGCACAAGAATGAAAAACTCTACCTTTAAATAATTTTTGAGTTATTGCCCTTTGTTTTTTTTTCCAAAAAAAATTTTTTTCCAAGAGCAAAACCCAAAAAAGAAATTGGGGGTATCAATTTTGATATTTCAAGGGGGTTTGATCTTATGGGGGGAAGGAGTGCAGTGCCAAGAAGAAACTCTCCCTTTTCATAATTTTTTTGGTTATTCCCCTTTTTTATTTTTCAGGCAAAAATTTTTTATCAAAAAAAGAGGAATTAGTAGGTCTCCACAGGGGTTTTTCATATCTAAAAACATTTTAAAACATCAGTTTTCTTTAAACCAAAAATTTTTTTTTAAAAATAAAATTTCACTCTCCAACACATCTTCAAAAGCAAGCGTTCGGGGGGGGGAGGGCCATTCAACATCCCTTTTGTTCTATTTAACCGAAAGTTGACTTTTTGTGCCTAAAGTTGATTAAAATTTAAAACTGAGCAAATTTTGAGTTTGGGGAAAGTTTAATTACCATTAAATTTGGGGGGGAAAAGGTTTGCATTTTTCCCCCGGGGGGCCGGGTAAATTTGGTCGGCATAGGGGGTTGGGGGGTGAACTGTGCCTTCCTTCTTCTTCTGTCTCGCCGGGCCCATACCGCGCCTTGAGGTCCCCCCGGATATTCCTCTTGAGACCGAAGAACCGCTCATCAGGCCGACAAAAATTAGACTTTGATTCACAGTGGGTTTTGGCCCTTTGGTTTGTTAGAGCCCCGTCACTCGATAAAACCACAAACAAGGGGCCCCTTTAAAGGAAAGATTTTTAAAAACGAATTTCAGCTAGCAAAAAAAAAAAAAAAAAAATTTTAAAAAAAAAAAACCTTTTGTTAAAAATTTTTATGCCAAATAAAAAGAGTTTTTTTTTAAACCCAAAATTTATGACTGATAAACGTTGTTTAAATTTAAGGGCCCCGTCTGCCTGCTCGGTTTCTGTGGGGGGGCCCCGAGGGGTGACCCTCATCACCCCTATAAATTTTTTTTTTTTTGAAATCCAAAAAGGGGGGTAAAATTTTTAGAAGGAAAAAACCTGTAATTCACAGTTTTAAATTTTTTTTTTGGGCCAAAAGTTGTTTGTTTTAGTGTCTAAATTTTTTTGGTAATTAACAAAGCAATTTAGCGGGAAAGGGTTTAAAATTTACCTTTAAGGTTTTGGTTTGGGGAAGGATTTGCTTTTTTTCCATGGGGGTCCTTAAAAATGGCCGGAAAGTGGGTTGGAGGTAACTGTGCCTTCCTTTCTCGGGCTCCCCGGGGAAAAAACCCGCGCACTTGGGGTTTCCCACGTTTTTCCCCTTGAACCAAAAACCCCGCTCATCAAGTGCCAAACCAAATTAGACTTTTTTTTCATGAGTAGATTTGGGATGTTGATGGGGAAATAAAAACTGCAAGGCCAGCAAACAAAAACCTCGTAAACCCGTTCACTCAAAAAACCGGGCCCCTTTTTAAGGGTAATTTTTTAAAATTAGATTTTCAGCTAGCAAGGAATTTCAACCTTGTAAAAAATTTTTGCGCCAAAAGAAAAAATTTGTTTTTAAATTGTTTTTTTAAAAAAATTTGGCGGGAATTAAATATGAAAGAATTTAAAATTTTGAAGTTTTGGGTTCTGATTAGCCGAATGTATTTTTGCCAAAAGAAATAAAAAAGTTTTTTAAAAAACCCGGGAAACCGGGAACCTACCCCCTAGGGGTTTTTGAGAGACCGAGAAAATAAGTTATTCGGGAAAAAATTGAAAATTAAAAAATTTTTAAAATTTTTTGATTTACTTTTTGAGGTAAAAATAGGAGAGTCCTTTTTGCCCCTCCAGATGATCTGGGGGATCACTTACACTTTAAAATAACGTTTTTAAGGGGGGCCCGGGTTTCCCTGCACGGATACAGACTGACGTAACTCTCCCTTATCCTGCTGGGTTTTCTTTTGGGTGGACCCCCATAAGGTAACACTTTGCATTTTATTTATTTTCTTGTGGAAAAAAATTTACGGACGGGTTTTTTTAAGGGGATTTTTTTTTTTTTAACTTTACAAACCCCAAACTTTACATTATAAATTTATATCAAACACGATTTTCCATTGAAAAAAGAAAAGGGGAAAAAAAAACCAAAAACAACTTTTGAATAATTTAAATTATATTTTTTAAAGTAAATATTTTTTTTTATTACCCCCCTTTAATGTCACCCCGTTAAGTTCTTGGGGTATTTTTTTTTGTTGAATAAATAAATAAAAAAAATAAATAAATAAATAAGAAAATTTTAAAATTTATTTATTTATTTATTTTTTGGATAAAAAATATTTTGCTAAAATTTTATTTTAATCCAAAAGATTTACTTTTATTGAACCATTTTTAAAAAATAGGTTTAAGTATTTTTTAACAAGACTACACACTGTTTGGTTTTTTTGGCGGTGGAACTTGCAAAGTAGAGAAAATATTAAATTTATTAAAAATTCATCAATTTAAAGTTTCAGTTGTTGTTCAAGAGAAAAAAACTTACTCCCAAACCCAGAAAAAAAAAAATTTTTTAAAAAAAAAAAAAACAGTACCATATTACATTTTTTTTGAAAAAAAGGGCCGATACATACATAATTTTTTTTTTGTTTTTTTAAATTTTATATTGTATGTTTTCTTTGTAAATAATTTAAAGTATTTGTAATGTAAATTTTATTACAAATACTTAAAAAAAATATTTTTTTTTCAAAAAAATAAATGGTTGATGAATTTTTTCGGAAAAAAAAAATATTATTTTCCCGACTATTTTTTAAAACAAAAATTTTCATGATAGAATTAAGATTTTTTACCATTTTGGGGGGGATTTCTTCTTTCCTAAAAATGCTTAATAAACTTTTCATTTTAACATCATTTTCCTATTGAAGGGGAATAATATAATATTTTTGGGTTACCACCCACTAGTTTAATTTAAAAGGAATAATATTTATTTTCGTTTTTTAGTCTTAAAAAAGAAGTTAACAACATATAAAAAGCATTTGTTAAAGGACATAAAATTAAAAATTTTACATATTCAATTTCAAAAGCATAAAATAACGAACAAAAAGAAAACAATTTTAAAAAAGGGTTAAACAAAGAAAACCCCTTTTATTTTTAAAATTTAAAATTTTCCTACAGTTAATTTTACAAAATTTTTTAATCTATCCTTAACATAATGATTTAAACTTTTATTTTTTATAACAAAAAAAATACAATACTGATTTGGGTTAAAAATTTATAAATTTCTGAAAAAAAATCGATAGTTTATTTTAAAATATAAAATTTTAAAATCATTCCCCAAAAAACTATTTACCATTTTATATCCTGTGATTTTTTTATTGAGTTTTTTAGTACTGGGTTTTTTACCTAGGAAAATTTTAAAAAAATCCGTGGTAAGAATAAAAATTTAAAAGTTTGGGAGGCCCAACCCCCTAGTGGTTTCGGGACAAAAAAAATAAATGCTAATTAAAAACTGCTGACGGAGATACCAAATGAAAAAATTTTTTCGAAAAAAGCAGGGCACCCTTTTTTATTTAAAAATGAAGCAGACACTTTCCTTTCTTAGTCCCAAAAGGAAAAAACGAGGAAAACCCAATGATGTAATGCAATAGGGGCCGGGATTTTTTTTAAAATGTACATTGTTCTATAAACTAAGGGTTTTGGTTTTTTTTGAACTAGTTATTTTTCCCTATTTGTCCCTGCAATTTTTCTTTTTTTTAAAAATTTTTATTGTTTTTTCACATGTTTCCCAAGGGTTTTAAAACACTATGGGTTTCCCTAAGAGAAGGGAAATAAAGATTTGTTTTTGATTCCCGTTCAAACCCAAAAAAGAAACCAATAAACGACAAGTACAAAGTGCTGCCCCGGAAAGGGAGCACACTGAAATAAGCACGGCGACAAAAAAAAAATTGTCTGATGAAAATTTTTTTGGGTTTTAAAAAATTTTTTTTTTTTTACATAACTTTTTTTTTGAAAATGTGAACTTGTTTAATATTTAATTTTCATAAATAAAAAGAGGGCCAAAGATGGCCCCTTTAAACGCTTTACCCGAGAAATTTGGGTTTCAATGGGGTTTTAAAAATGAACAACTTTTAAAAATCCGGGGCCCCAAATTTTTTTCCCGGGCCATGATTAAAAACAAACTTTGGAAAAGATCCCCCTAGACAATGCCCGCATGCCCCAATGCCATATGGGTTTTTACAAGTTTTTTTCCTTTTTAATTTACTGATCTAGCTTTTAAAAATTAAAGGGGGCGTGTTTCTACACCTTAACTCTTGACCTTTTGGTTTCCCGAGAAGAAGATTTTTCCCTTTTTTCCTCTATATAAAACCCTTTGTAAAATCAAGTGACAACCTGGGGCCCGGGCCCAATTTGGAAACCCAAAAAAAATATTTCTTTTCAATTTGTCAATACATTAACATATATCATCAGCCTTCTTAAAAAAGATTTAAAATAAAACCCGGGGGATATAATTTTCCAAAAAGCAAAAACTCTGAAGAGAATAGCTCTCCTTGGAATATTTTTTTTTCAAAATCAGACTATTTTTAAAGGGAAAAATGTGAACTGCAGGGTTTTCCCCATTTTTTAAAAAAAAAAAAAGGGGAAAAACTGTGAAAGGGAAAAAAAGGTTCCCAATAAAAAAATCTCTCGCGACACATCTCTCCAAGTCCCAAAGATACATGTACCAAATATCATCAGCAAAAATTTTAAAAATAAAGAAAATTGCTCCCGGGAAGGAAAACAATTTTTTAAAAAAATGGGCAATAAATAAGAAAAAGGGGGGAAAAGGAGGCAGGTAAAAAAACACCTAATTAAAAACATTAAGGGCACTTGATTTGACCTGTTTTTCCTTCCCCTGTAACCAAAGTCAAATATTGAATTTCAAAAAAAGTTTTTTTACGGGTTTTAATTATTAAAAAATAATCAAAAATCGGAAGGCCCCCCATTTTCCAGAATTGCAGGAAAGAACCTGAAATTTTTTTATTAGGTAAAAAATATTTTTTGAACACCGGGCCCCGGGAAAGATTTTTTAAAATTTTAAGTACATGTATATAATGAAGATTTAAAAACAGAAACTAGCTTTCCCCCACTTAAAAACGTCATTTTTAAAAAAGGGCCAAATTCCTTTTTTAAAAAATCGATAGGGTCCCAAAGGGAAAAACTATTTTAAAAATAGGGTTTTTTAGAAAAGTTTTAGGAAAGGTAAAAACTATTATTTTTTGGGTTTCGGGCTGAAGTAAATATTTTTTTTACCTAGAATTATAACAAAACAAATTTTTTAAAGCAGTTATCACGGAAAATTTTTTAAAATTTATCAAATAAACTTTTTTTTTGCAAATTTATTAGTAAAAAGTTTTTTTTCAAATTTAAAAGAATCGTTTTGTCAAAAATCTCCAAAGAAAGACTATTTTAAACTCGAGTTAGACTTCTTTTTTTACCAAGGGTTTTTAAAAATTATGTTTAAAAAAATGGGTTTTCCCAAGTATTTTTATCTTTAAAATGCTATACATTTTTTTGTTCAAAAAATGTTTTTTGAATAGTAAAAAAAAAAGGGAAAAAAAGGAACTAAACAACCTAACATTTTGCAATCAATATTTATTTATCTAAGGGAAAGAACCAAAAAGAGAAAAAGAACTCCAAAAATGAAAAAGTACCATCTGAAAACCCAAAAAATAAAAATTTTCCTTGTTTTTCAAATTTTTTTGTTTGGGGATTTAAAAAAGGAACAATTCAAAAAAAAAACTCTTTGCGGGATGGCCCGGACAAAGGGCCTTTTTTGCTACAAATAAAATTAAGTGGACAAAAAACCCGTAAGCCCACATAAATATTTCTATGGACAGAGGGCCCCTTAGTTTCATATTAAAAACGTGTAAAGAGCATGTTAAACTACATAAAATAATTAGTGGACGAGGGCCCGTTACCAAAATTTTAATTTTTTTGGACAGAGGGCCCTTTTAGTTACATATATTTTCTGTGGACAGAGGCATGTTTTGCTACATTAAAAATTTTTGTTACAAGGCCTGTTAGCTAATAATTATGTCAGAGGCCTTTAGCTATTAAAAATAAATTTTGTGGACAGAGGGCTGTTTTGCTATATAATTATGTGGGCAGAGGCCCGTTAAACTATATATATAATTAAAGTACAGAGGCCTTTTTGCTATATAATTATGTGGACCGAGGCCCCGTTAGCTATATAAAAAAGTGGACAGGGTTGTTTTGCTATATATATAATTATGTGGACCAGGCCCGTTTGCTATAAATATAATTATGTGGACAGAGGCCTTTTGCTAAATAATTTTGTGGGCAGAGGCCTGTTGCATAAATTATGGGGGACCCGGGGCCTGTTGCTATAATTTTTTAAAGTTGACAAGGGGCCCGTTACCCATATAATTAAAGTGGACCCAAAGGCCCCGTTAGCAATAATAAATTATGTGGACAGAGGCCGTTTTGCATAAAAATTATGTGGACAGAGGCCTGTTAGCTACATATATAATTAAGTGGACAGAGGGGCCCGTTAGCTAAATATATAAAATTTTTTTGGGGCAGAGGGCCCGTTTAACTACAAATTTTAATTAAGTTTTACAGAGGCCTGTTAGCTACATATTTAAATTTTGTGGACAGAGGCCTGTTAGCTACAATATAACTACGTAGTTTCTTTTTAAAGAACTAAACCATAGTTTTTAGACCAACTGATCACTTTTTTTGGAAGGGGAAAATAAACAGATGGTGTTAAATGTCGGGATAACCCCCCCTTTTCCTAAGTAAAAACAAATCCCAAAATTTGTCCCCTTTGAAATTGGGGAAAAGGTCTGCATGCCGTGGTTGGGGTTTTTAAATTTTTTCACAATTTTTTCATGGCCCGATTCGACGAAGGCGCGTGCAAATTTTAAAAAAATGAAATTTGGGCCCCTCATACTCATACTGAAACGTAAATAGGCTTGGATCAAAAGAATTTATTTTTTAAAATTTTCCTTTATATCTGTCCCGCGAACCTTTTCCCGTTCAGAGTCCAAGTCAAAAAAATTTTAAAAAAACTTGAAATTTGTTTTTAAATCATAAAAATTGGAAAAGCCATTTTTTTAACAGGTATGGTTTTTGGCCGAGCAAAGGGAAATTTCACTTGCCCACGGGGGTGTTATGTAGACCCGATATGGTTTCCCGCTTTCTCTTTCAATTGAAGGGATGAAACCCCAGGCAATTTCGTTTTTTGTGTGTCTTTTTTTAAGAAAATTGTGCTCAAAACAAAAAAGATTGAATTTCTGATAGCATAACCACAGCATAGAAATTTTAGTATTTTTTTCTTAAATTTAGACACTGCAGTTGTCAGAAAAAAAAAATAAACTTTTTAATGTCATTTTTAACATTTGTTTCAATTTAAAACTGTATACACAACTTGCTATGTCGCATGCCACCCCTTTCCCGAAAAAAATTTCATTCCACAAATAACAAAATTTCCTGCCGGTTTTTTAAGATTGTACAACCAAAATTTTAAATTTCTTAGCCGACCTTTGTATTTTACAAATGATTTTAAAAGATTTTGGGGTACTTAAAAACCCGCTCAAGGGCAAAAAAATGCAACAACCAGTGACTTACTTTCCCAATTGAGCCAATTCTTTTTCCCTTGGGTTTTTTTTTTCAGTCCCAGCTGCTTTTTTACTCTTCATGTTAAGTTCATATTTTTCTTTATCTTTATCTCTATTTATGTTATTGTTCCTTACGGACAACTTTAAATTTACTGGTTTGACATTTTCAAGTGAACATTTTCAAATAAAAACCATGTTAAAGTCATGGTTGAATATATTTCTGTAACAAGATAAAGTCACTGGTTTTACATTTTCAAGTGAACACTTTTCACAATACAACTTGTACATTTTTTGTATGGACAGTGAGGCGCTCAAATACTTTTTTTTAAATTTTTCCTGCAGTAATGACTGTCTTCTGTAGGAAATGAATTAATGTGAGCCCGAACATATGTAGATGCCATATCAGAGGTTCTATGTGGTCTTGAAAAATGCTTGCCACGTTTGTCAGGTGAACAGACTCCGGGCATTTGTGAAGATTTCCTCATAACAGTCTGAACCATTTGACCAGAGATATTAAGAGTGTGCAAAAAAAAAAAAAAGGTTTTGCATACTCTGATTTCTTTACCATTACATGGTAAAACATATGAAAAGGTGTTTGCACGCCTGCTATGACCAGATACTGTTTTACTTGCCTTAACCTTTGGCTGGCTGCTTTTTAGTACGAATTGTCTTTGAAGATTTACTACAGACAAACCCCAAAATTTATGAAATATGTCTTCTCTAGTCTTCTGATCAAAGTTTCTTTTGCACTGGAATCTACAACCTATTCCACAACCTGTTTTAATGCATTTTGCCTCTTTAACTACACCATTTGATTTTATTGTTGATAAACCCATGTTTCTTTTTAATTTTAAGATATTTCTTTTCCATTTGCTAGGGTCCCTTGTACGTCTTCTGCCTCTTACAGGAGTTTCATTTTCAATATCACTATTAACTATGTCTTCTACTATTAATGTTCCATTGAAACTTTCACCATTCACTTCACTTTGAGTGCTACTTGCTATATCTATATCTAACTTTTCATTTGTATTTCCATGACCTAATTCTTGTACTGAAATGCCCCTGTCTTCACCCCTGCATCTAGCCCATCAACCCTTTCATCAACAATTGCATGCCCCCTCTATGCCCCTGCAATCAACTACTGCATTTGCCACAATGCCCATTTCATCAAAAACTGCATTAACTCCAATGCCCCTGCCACCTATTACTGTGTGAACCCCATTTTTTATGTCAACTACTGCATTAGCCCCAGTGCTTCTGTCACCAACTACTGCATTAATTCCAATGCCCCTGTCAACAACTACTGCATTAATTCCAATGCCCTTGTCCCCAACTCCAATGCCCCTGTCATCAACTACTGAATTAAATCCAATGCCCCTGTCATCAACGCCAATGCCCCTTTCATCAACTACTGCATTAACTCCAATGTCCCTGTCACCAACTACTGCATTAACTCCATTGCCCCTGTTATTAACTACTGCATTAACTCCAATGCCCCTGTCATCAACTACTGCATTAACTCCAGTGCCCCTGTCACCAACTACTGCATTAATTCCAACGCCCCTGTCACAAACTACTGCATTAACTCCAATGCCCCAGTCACTATTTACTGCATTAACTCCAATTCTTCTGTCACCATCTACTGCATTAACTGCAATGCCCCAGTCCGCATCTACTGCATTAACTCCAATGCCCCTGTCATCAACTACTGCATTAATTTCAATGCCCCTGTCTTCAACTTCTGCATTAGCTCCAATGCCCCTGTCACTATCTACTTCATTAACTCCAATGCCCCTGTCACCAACTTCTGCATTAATTTCAGTGCCCTTGTCATCAACTACTGAAATCCTATCATCAGTTACTGTGTCTACCTCATTGTCCCTATTATCAACTACTTCATCTACCCAAATGTCCGTTTTATCAACTACTGGATCTACCCGGTCAATGTTCTGATCAGTTTTGTCAACATCATTGTCCATACCTTTGGTACATGTGTTAGTTTGTTTAAACATTCTTTTTCTTTTTGGAATATTTTTCTTTTGTTTTTTCTTTCTTTTCATTGAAATTTCATACAAACATTCATCAGATAAAGACATCTGAATCAGTTATCTGATTATCAAAAAGTTTCTGTCCAATGTGGTAAATTCTAATCACTGTCAGAAGATGAGGTAGGGTTCCAAATCACAATTTATAGCAGCTCTTAAGACGACAGTGGACATTTTCACTTTGACTTGAAACACTACTACAGTCAGATATGTCAATGAACATTTGAGCTTCAGTCAGTCTACAAGTGAGCTCATTTTCACTGACTTCAGAGAACCCACTAAACTCACTTAAAGAATCATCTGTCAGTAGAGTCTCTCCAGTATTTGAATCAGTTAACAAAACATGTGAAACTTCAAATGGTATACATGTACTTGATGAGTCTAGGAACAAGGTATCGCACAATTGTTTTATGAATGTTGACAGATCTTCAATGTTGTCATGCCTTGTTGCAACTGCTGTTCCGTCAGCACTGGCTAAACCATTATCATTTCTGCTATGTGAATCAAAGACCCAAAAAATAATGGCCATTGTGTAGCAGTTTAAAGTCAAGAAACAGTATCTGTTTGTATATGAGAGAGCTTCCTGTAGGATGAGGAAGGGTCCATCTGACACAGGTGCTTTCATCAGGCCACTACATGTTTGGGAAATAGTAAGTCTTATTCCATCGTTAATATGTGTTGGCAAGTCAGATATTAGTAAGTGGCCCTCGCGGAATAAATTACAATAAAATTTGTCTCCAGCCTCAAGTTTATTATCTATATCCTTTGTTGTCCAAAGACATGGAGATCTTCTTTCAGTAAGAAGCATGGCTTGGAGGCTATTTGTCACACATTGCTGACCTGCTGCACAAAATTTTATGTGTGCCTGATGGCAACTTCCTCTAACGTCAACATTCTGATCTGAAAATAAAAAAATAAAATAAAAGTAGAAACCTTAGATTATTCAATTTGAGTGTAGGGTGTCTAAGAGTGTAGGGTGCCTCTATATATCAAAATAAACAATCCTAACAGAATTAAACTATCATGACTGGGATTTTTCTGCCTATTTTTGAGAAAAAATATCAAGATTTTTCACAAGTTGGGAACTTTTAAGAAGCAGAAAGGCAACTTAGTATGTATGCGGTACCATATTCAGCAACACAATTTAATAACAAACAAAACAAACCTTATTTGAAATATATAATTATATATATATTTTTTTGGGGGGGGGGGGGGAAGGTGGGGGGAAGCAACTGAGAAAAGTATTACTTACTTATTCTAATTATTGGGCAAATATTTTAACCAAATAGGCAGAAAAACCCTGTATGATAAGAAACAGTAAATCTGCAAAGTATGTAAAATTTAAAGACTTTAATCTAAGAAATAAAAAAAATAAAATAGATATAAGTTTTTGTTTTGTTTAGATATAAGATTTTTTTGTTTAGATATAAGATTTTTTTTATACTTACATTTTTTATCGATATTCACCAAAGAAAAATGTTGATCTAGTAAGGACAGCTTCAATCTTCTCACATAATGAAAAAATATTAAAATATTTCATGCTAAATCATCTTGTCCTTGAAATAATTTATGACAGTTCAATGTCAAAAGTTCATTTTATGATGTCATAAATGATATCATATGTTTCTTTCACATAAGATAGAATACTCCTCTCAGTAATAAACAATGTCAAGTAAATTAAACTTTTAAATGGAAAATATTCTAAGTTAAGTTAGAATAGTTTTGCACACAAAAATCCACCTGGAACATGATTTTAGGTTGTTCAAGAGTATTCTTTGCATAAACCATATCAATGTTATGAAATAGAATATTTTAATTTTTGGTCATAACTTTTTCTATATGTACACTCTAGCCAAAATTATTTTTTACAGTATATGGAGGGGTTCAAGAATCCTGAAATATCAAAAAAAGCTATTTTGGAGAAAAAGTCGAGTTAGAATAGTCTTCCGTTGACCCATCGCAATGTGGTATGTGGGTGACCATTTGTGCCAAATGAAATTAAAATCTGACCATTAGTTACAATTTATTTTTTTTTATAAATATATAAACAGTATGATTATTAGGAAACTAGCCAACCATCAGGTGCTCCCTTTTTTAAGGAATAAACTTCAAGTAAGCAATTATGGTAGAAGGCAATGAGGTAACCATTTGTGCAAATTGAAATTAATATTTGACCAATGGTTTCAGAAGGGAAATTTAAGGCAATTTAAAAATTTTGCATGCATTTAAATTTAG
>CM037792.1:49298317-49348317 GCA_021229015.1 Solen grandis | reverse complement strand
TCAAAAGATTTTGGTGTACTTAAAACCTGCTCAAGGTCAAAACATGCAACAACCAGTGACTTATCTTGCTCAGATTGAGCCAATTCTTTATCTTGGTTTTTGTTCAGTCTAGCTGCTTCTTTACTCTTCATGTGAAGTTCATATTTTTCTTTATCTTCATCTCTATTTATGTTATTGTTCCTTACTGAGCAGCAGAAGTCACATTGATCTTTCATAGGTTTTACAAAAGCCAAGTTAAAGCCACAGTTGAATATATTTCTGTAACAAGATAATGTCACTGGTTTTACATTTTCAAGTGAACACTTTTCACAATACAACTTGTACATTTTTTGTATGGACAGTGAGGCGCTCAAATACTTTTTTTTTTAACTTTTCCTGCAGTAATGACTGTCTTCTGTAGGAAATGAATTGATGTGAGCCCGAACATATGTAGATGCCATATCAGAGGTTCTATGTGGTCTTGAAAAATGCTTGCCACGTTTGTCAGGTGAACAGACTCCGGGCATTTGTGAAGATTTCCTCATAACAGTCTGAACCATTTGACCAGAGATATTAAGAGTGTGCAAAAAAAAGGTTTTGCATACTCTGATTTCTTTACCATTACATGGTAAAACATATGAAAAGGTGTTTGCACGCCTGCTATGACCAGATACTGTTTTACTTGCCTTAACCTTTGGCTGGCTGTTTTTTAGTATGAATTGTCTTTGAAGATTTACATCAGACAAACCCCAAAATTTATGAAATATGTCTTCTCTAGTCTTCTGATCAAAGTTTCTTTTGCACTGGAATCTACAACCTATTCCACAACCTGTTTTAATGCATTTTGCCTCTTTAACTACACCATTTGATCTTATTGTTGATAAACCCATGTTTCTTTGTAATTTTAAGATATTTTTTTTCCATTTGCTAGGGTCCCTTGTACGTCTTCTGCCTCTTACAGGAGTTTCATTTTCAATATCACCATTAACTATGTCTTCTACTATTAATGTTCCATTGAAACTTTCATCATTCACTTCACTTTGAGTGCTACTTGCTATATCTATATCTAACTTTTCATTTATATTTCCATGACCTAATTCTTGTACTGAAATGCCCCTGTCTTCACCCCCTGCATCTAGCCCATCAACCCTTTCATCAACAATTGCATTTACCTCTATGCCCCTGCAATCAACTACTGCATTTGCCCCAATGCCCATTTCATCAAAAACTGCATTAACTCCAATGCCCCTGTCACCTATTACTGTCAAAAACTGCATTAACTCCAATGCCCCTGTCATCAACTACTGAATTAACTCCAGTGCACCTGTCCTCAACTACTGCATTAACTCCAAAGTCCCTGTCATCAGCTCCAATGCCCCAGTCAGCATCTACTGCATTAACTCCAATGCCCCTGTCAGCATCTACTGCATTAAGTCCAGTGCCCCTGTCTTCAACTCCAGTGCCCCTGTCATCAACTACTGCATTAACTCCAATGCCCCAGTCACTATCTACTGCATTAACTCTAATTCTTCTGTCACCATCTACTGCATTGACTGCAATGCCCCAGTCAGCATCTACTGCATTAACTCCAATGCCCCTGTCAGCATCTACTGCATTAACTCCAATGCCCCTGTCATCAACTACTGCATTAATTTCAATGCCCCTGTCTTCAACTTCTGCATTAGCTCCAATGCCCCTGTCACTATCTACTGCATTAACTCCAATGCCCCTGTCACCAACTTCTGCATTAATTCCAGTGCCCTTGTCATCAACTACTGCAATCCTATCATCAATTACTGTGTCTACCCCATTGTCCCTATTATCAACTACTTCATCTACCCAAATGTCTGTTTTATCAACTACTGGATCTACCCAATCAATGTTCTGATCAGTTTTGTCAACATCATTGGTACATATGTTAGTTTGTTTAAACATTCTTTTTCTTTTTGGAATATTTTTCTTTTGTTTTTTCTTTCTTTTCATTGAAATTTCATACAAACATTCATCATATAAAGACATATCTGAATCAGTTATCTGATTATCAAAAAGTTTCTGTTCAAATGTGGTTAATTCATAATCACTGTCAGATGATGAGGTATGGGTAATTATTGAAGATGAGTCTCCATATTCCAAATCACAACTTATAGCAGCTCTTAAGACAGACAGTGGGACATTTTCACTTTGACTTGAAACACTACTACAGTCAGATATGTCAATGAACATTTGAGCTTCAGTCAGTCTACAAGTGAGCTCATTTTCACTGACTTCAGAGAACCCACTAAACTCACTTAAAGAATCATCTGTCAGTAGAGTCTCTCCAGTATTTGAATCAGTTAACAAAACGTGTGAAAATTCAAATGGTATACATGTACTTGATGAGTCTAGGAACAAGGTATCGCACAATTGTTTTATGAATGTTGACAGATCTTCAATGTTGTCATGCCTTGTTGCAACTGCTGTTCCGTCAGCACTGGCTAAACCATTATCATTTCTGCTATGTGAATCAAAGACCCAAAGAATGTTGTCAATTTTAATAATGGCCATTGTGTAGCAGTTTAAAGTCAAGAAACAGTATCTGTTTGTATATGAGAGAGCTTCCTGTAGGGTGAGGAAGGGTCCATCTGACACAGGTGCTTTCACCAGGCCACTACATGTTTGGGAAATAGTAAGTCTTATTCCATCGTTAATTTGTGTTGGCAAGTCAGATATTAGTAAGTGGCCCTCGCGGAATAAATTACAATAAAATTTGTCTCCAGCCTCAAGTATATTATCTATGTCCTTTGTTGTCCAAAGACATGGAGATCTTCTTTCAGCAAGAAGCATGGCTTGGAGGCTATTTGTCACACATTGCTGACCTGCTGCACGAAATTTTATGTGTGCCTGATGGCAACTTCCTCTAACTGTCAACATTCTGATCTGAAAAAAAATAAAAAAAATAAAAGTAGAAACCTTAGATTATTCAATTTGAGTGTAGGGTGTCTAAGAGTGTAGGGTGCCTCTTATATATCAAAATAAACAATCCTAACAGAATTAAACTATCATGACTGGGATTTTTCTGCCTATTTTGGGAAAAAATATCAAGATTTTTCAACTTTTAAGAAGCAGAAAGGCAACTTAGTATGTATGCGGTACCATATTCAGCAACTCAATTTAATAACAAACAAAACAAACCTCATTTGAAAATATATAATTATATTTTTTTTTTGGGGGGGGGGGGGGGGAAGCAATTGAGAAAAGTATTACTTATTCTAATTATTGGGCAAATATTTTAACCTTTAACCAAACAGGCAGAAAAACCCTGTATGATAAGAAACAGTAAATCTGCAAAAGTATGTAAAAGTTAAAGACTTTAATCTAAGAAATAAAAAAAAAAGAATAGATATAAGATTTTTTTTTGTTTAGATATAAGATTTTTTTTATACTTACATTTTTATCGATATTCACCAAAGAAAAATGTTGATCTAGTAGGGACAGCTTCAATCTTCTCACATAACAAAAAATATTAAAAATATTTCATGTTAAATCATCTTGTCCTTGAAATAATTTTGACACTTCAAGGTCAAAAGTACATTTTATGATGTCATAATGATGTCATATGTTTCTTTCACATAAGATAGAATACCCCTCAGTAATAAATAATGTCAAGTAAATTAAACTTTTAAATGGAAAACTATTCTAAATTAAGTTAGAATAGTTTTGCACTCAAACAATCCACCTGGAACATGATTTTAGTTGTTCAAGAGTATTCTATCTGAAGTTAGAATACTTTTGCATAAACCATATCAATGTTATGAGATAGAATATTTTTAATTTTTGGTCATAACTTTTTCTATATGTACACTCTAGCCAAATTATTTTTACAGTATATGGAGGGGTTCCAGACATCCTGAAATATCAGAAAAAAGCTATTTTGGGAAAAAGTCGAGTTAGAATAGTCTTCCGTTGACCCATCGAAATGCTCTTGGAGGAACCTAATTCGCCAATATGCAGAATTACGTGTGAACTACTTTAGGTTAATTACATACATGCGGAGCGCTACTTTTTTCTTATTACAGGGGTAAAATGTGTTGCTGTTCTGATTAAGAAATATCACGAATAGTTTGTTCACGCTTAAAATGTATGTTTCCAGTGCAAAAAAAATGGTAAAATAAAACATGTTAACAAACAATAACACATTAAAAGCAGTTACGGTAATGATATTAAACGCCTATGTAATACATTCCACTCGTATTCGTTAGTGCAGAATCGCACGGCATCACGGGATACGCACTAAGCGCGGAGAGGTACAGTTAAATCGATATTACGACATAACAGAAAAAAACGTATAAAATGTGAGATGTTGGTTATGTAAAACTGTCCAACAATCCTGACACATTACTTCACACTTTTTTGCGTATTACCCTATTCAAGATAGCATATAGTTAATCCGAAATCATTAAAGCAAGTTCTCCGCTATGGACCGGTCGATTTAACAGTGTCCGCATTTTAAACGCAAGTCGAATATGGCGGGCAGCATCGCGGGCACCTTCCCCTTAGGTTGTCCGCTTTGTAACTCCGACAAACGTACATATATCGCACAAGGCAGGATATGGCTGACACTCACTCCAGAGGTGTGACCCATAGGTTACTGAAAAATTGCAAATTGAACAGTGTCCGCGAAATAAAAAAAAATCCTTGTTCAACTTTGTCACAATGTGTATTGACACAACATCTAGGCCAGTATCGATAACCAGCCAGAATGTCTCCGACGATCTAGATTCTTGGCCGTTGAATTAACGAAAAAATACAGAAGCATTAGTGCCCATGTTTTCTACCTCTTAACAAACGTTACCCGGTATTTGCCAATATGGTCACAATGTTTGCTGGCACAATATCTCGGACATGCTCTACAACCAGTTAGAAAATCAAAGACACTCCAAAAGTAATGGCCTTTGAATGGATAAAACTGCAGGACGGGAGTATTTTCCGATAACCAGCGTTCTTTTTTGTCATTAGTACTTCTCGAACACTACATTAAAAGTGTTCATTTTTTAACATTCGTATATGTCAAATACGATTTTGTTCGCTTTATGTTGCATTGTTGGATTGGGGTTTACCGTCGATGCGATAGTATTTCAATCATATAGCGACGTCCAGCTAATTACAGGTGGAGGAAGACCCCGAGTACACAGAGGTACCCGGGTAGAACCAGCTGGAAGACTTCCTCACATGAAAAATCCGAAGTCCCTACTGGGATTCGAACCCACAGCGGTGAGGGACTGAGAGATTTGTAGTCCACGACTGTAAACGCTAGGCCACGGCGGCTCCCCTTTGTTCGCTTTAATACGAATGATGCTCTTTAAATAATTTTGTTATATTCTATGACCATTTTTATGACCAATCAAAGCATTTAAATGTGTACATGTATCACGTGATCCACCTGCATATTAGACGGTACATCGTTCAGTAAATAACACTAATCTTAACCTCTCGGACACAGTAAAGTGTAAGATAAAATCCATTAACGAATTAAAGAAGTGTATATGCAATCGCTGTTTGAGTATTAGTTTAAATGCATTGGTTATTGTAATACAGACGTAAATTATAATTCATGCGATAGTCTTCTATACAATCAAATACATTTCTAAAATGTATTTGACCTTGAATCATTCAAAAATAAGTATTATCAGTTGTTTACTACTTTGTACTGAAAACAAAATTAGATATAGAATAAAAGGTCATATTACACTGACGAGTGTCCAGACTGCAAAACCATATTGGACGAGCCGTTAGGATTATAATTCATGACCGCAACTAATACTGACTTTGTCGTGCAATCAACGGTGTCACATGAAGTAATTCAAGACGCTTGTGGTGTGTTACTGAGTACACTATTTATCTATTAGATTGTTGTTGTTGTTGTATTGGGGGTTTACCGTCGATGCGATAGTATTTCAATCATATAGCGACGTCCAGCTAATTACGGGTGGAGGAAGACCCCGAATACACAGAGTTACCCGGGTAGAACCACTGACCTACCGCAAGCCAGCTGGAAGGCTTTATCTATTAGACATAGTATTTCAATAACAGTTTGTCCTTGCGGAACCTTGTGTGGGGATAATCATTAATTGATATCATGAGCTAAATCATGAACATTACTGGACTGAATTATTGAATTTTGCTTATCTAGTTATTTTAGTATGCCACTCACAACTTTGCCAGGTGATTTGATTCATGATAAACCAATTGCTAAATAATAATCTGGAGGTAAAAAATGAGCATGTCTGTGAAAGGTCGTTGGATCACAATATTTTGATAGTATTCATGCACATTAAGCTTTCCTTGAATTTTAACTAGATTTTACAACGGGTTCTCCCCTGCCCCTTAAGTATTTCTAGGAGTATATGCACTAATTTTTCTCAATTTTTATCAACTATTATTTTTTCTTTTATTTTTTGCAAGACATGTGATTTATTTACATTTGTTAAACACAAATATATCTGTCATAATATGTTGGAAATTATGTAAATGCATGATCTTTCTGTTTTACTGTCCTTCTTACCTTCTTTGTCTTGGTCTCCCTCTTTCTCTCTTTCTCTTTTACTTCACAAATCAACACAGTCTTATTTCTTTTTCTCATTTACTCTCTTATATGTAACTCATAAAAATTCTACACTGCATCTTTCTGCATGTCTATTTCAAAAGTAGCTTTTCGAAATATATGTATAAAGACTTTAGTGAAACTGAATTTCTCGTTATTTTTTTATTATTTTTAAAAAACTATTATATATATATATATATATATATATATATATATATACCTCATGTTTTCAAGGACATTAATCCACGAATCTTTAAATAAAAAGATTTGTTGACAATAAAAATAAAGATTATGCTGTATACAGATCTCCCTACAGAGATAAAGCTAAGTAGATTAGACGATATTGTATTTGCTAAAATGATATAATATTTCGTGTCATGTGGTATGAAACTTTATTCTAATAAGGGGATGATTTCTCTATTAAAACTTAATTCAGATCCAGTGTGGGCATGCCAAGTGGTATATGACGTCATTTTAGGCTATCGCGAAAAGCATATTTTGTATCGATTCAGAAGGAAAAAAAACTGCTGTATTTTATTTCTTCATCAAATTTAATGGTATACAGAGCGTGGGGAGTGGAAACTTGTGCCCTACACATACGTCTCATGACTCTTTTGTCAGCTGTACAGTTTTTCCTAACATTCAGGAAAACCTTCCGAGTTCCGTGAAATTCTATATGCTAATACGTAAAGCACATCGCTAATAATGTTTTCCCGAATGTTAGGAAATACTGTACATCAGGCAAAAGAATCATTGGGGCTCTTGTGTAGAGCACAATTTTCCGCTTCGCATGCGCCATATACTGTTAACCCTTTCCCTCATAGAAGAAACCATGAAAAGACCTATGCGAACAGCATAAAACCAGATCAGCCTGCGAGTAACTCGCAGGCTGATCAGGTTTTATGCTGTTCGCTGCTCCTCAGTGGTCTGGAAATGAGGATTTTGTAATTAAATTTGGTAAGGTTTAACTGTGGTTTTCTGCAGATTAGGCTTAATGTGGTACCTATTAAGTGCGTCAAAATGAGTCTATATGAGGAAAAGGGTCAAAATGAGTCTATATGAGAGAAACGGTCAAAATGAGTCTATATAAGGAAAAGGGTCAAAATGAGTCTATATGAGAGAAACGGTCAAAATGAGTCTATATGAGGAAAAGGGTCAAAATGAGTCTATATGAGGGAAAGGGTTAAAATGAGTCTATATGAGTAAAAGGGTCAAAATGAGTCTATATGAGGAAAAGGGTCAAAATGAGTCTATATGAGGGAAAGGGTCAAAATGAGTCTATATGAGGAAAAGGGTCAAAATGAGTCTATATGAGGGAAAGGGTCAAAATGAGTCTATATGAGGGAAAGGGTCAAAATGAGTCTATATGAGGGAAAGGGTCAAAATGAGTCTATATGAGGAAAAGGGTCAAAATGAGTCTATATGAGGGAAAGGGTTAAAGTAAGTGAAGAAATACGATACTTACACTAGTTTTCTTTTTCGAATCGAGGAAAATTATCTTAAAATGACGTCACATATCACGTGGTATGGCCCCACTGGATCTCGAATATGCATAATATTTACCTTAATCATATTTTGATCTGTGCATATATTTTATGTGGTCATTTATTTTCTGATTTATGATATAATTTCTTATAAGATTATTAAAAACAAAATCTTGTTTATTTCTTATCAGGTGAATGCAGTGGAAAAATCAAAATCAAATAAGTAACCGTTAATGGAATATTCAAAAGAGTATATTTTCACGTTCCTGAACTTAAACAGCTTGTGCTTTATTGTTAGGATGATATACGAAAATCAAATTCAGTTTTTCATATTCATAGAAATTGTATATTCCCCAAAGGCTTCTATGTTAGTTAACTCAACTACAAATTATCTCCCCCATATGTAATAAAACTTGAAGAAAAAACTCTCGGTGAAACATTTTTATTTTTTTATTTTTGGATGTTTTTAAGAGGCAGTATTTCATAGAAATATTATCATCAAATGAATAAGATATGGAATGTGGCTATTAGGGTGCGTTTACTTTATCAGATTCTGTCCTATTGTGATGATCTACGTTTAGACTACATGCAGGGCAGATAAATCACTAAAAGATACATTCCTGAACATTGTCATAACTGTAACAGATTCTGCCTCTGTGTGATGATCTACGTTCAAACTACATGCAGGGAGGATAAATCACGAAAAGATAAATTCTTGAACACTGTCATAACTGTAACAGATTCTGCCATAGTCTTACGATAATGTACGATTTTTCTACGTTCAAATCGTTTGCAGGGATAAATCGCTAAAACAATTTTAGTCATTATTTTGGAAATTACTTTATTTCAAGTCATAAAACTGAATGCTAGATATTGATTTAAATGAAAATAAATTTCATGTAGTAATTGATTTTTTTTATGTTTTAAAGTGCGTATTCTCTTGAATATAAGTTCGATGAAGATTTTAGATAAAGAAGAAGAAAAATGACTTCTTGTCTTTTCATGAGGACAATGCTTCTTGTGTTTAAGACGTTTGATTAACACTCTTAGGCTATTAAACAACATGACAGTTACTGTTTCATTTGGTTAAGACGGCGTACAGGCTTACTGGTATGACGCATAGCGTGTCGCTTAACAACTCTTTTCCGACTGTGCTTTATATTTTGGGAATTTCATCACTTCCACTAAATGCTTTGATGTCTTTGTCACGCCACCCATATATATAATTGTGTATATTAATGACAATAACCATAGCGCAATGGATGGATTCCCAAATACTCTCTCTCTCTCTCTCTCTCTCCCTCTCTCTGTCTGTCTGTCTCTCTCTCTCATGAGATGACACTATTATCTAATGGCTAGTATAAGGAATATGAAACCATGAGCCGTAAGACAATCACCGTCACTGTCAAATACGAATTTAATTTTTCCCCCTTTTTAAAAAAGAAAAAAAAAATATCCCATTTCAATGATTAAAATGGAGATGCGGATTTAAATGTCATTTAACACAATAATACTCTCATTACTTATGACTTTTAATGAAATGCTTTTTTTTCTTGTTACTTTCACTCTGAATAATAAATATTATCATAATGACGATACTATTACTAAATCTAGACGGAGTTCAATCATCATTAAAAGAAAGTAAGTCGTAAAACATTTTTTGAAATGACATAATCTTTTATTGTATCAAGTTTCCATAAAATATAACACTAATATATTGTATTTTAATAAGTATGAGGACTGATTTAAAAAATATAATTTCACTTTCAATACACTACAATAATAGAACATTAAGAAATGAATATGTTTGGTAAATTCCTTTTTATAAAAATTGATATCACCAAGTATGTCATTTTCAATTTAAATCGTTTCTTAATCACATTGCAATTAGCTATCTATAAAGTTTGGGCTTTAAAGTCTTCTATTTCATACATAAACCTTGTTTTTTAAGTCTATCATGTTTTGAAACTATATAATAAGTCTGAATGAAATGTAACACCAGTCTCGTTTGGGATAAATGGTTGAAGATCACACAGGGCTGATTTCTTCAGGAATGACAGACTCCCCAGAATGTTGAAGATGTTGACCATGTTACCGTTTGCGCAGGTTGCTCTGCTGTGCTGCTGTCTAATTGCTATCTGGTGTGACCCGGAAATCGGCGAAATACAAAGGTCATTACTGCCAAAATCTATTGATGAAGCTTGCCCGGCCAAAAACATTTGTCCTGTGGGAAAAGTCGACACTAGTGACATGAGGAAAAATGAGGAAATTTGTTGCGATGGTAACGTATTCATCTATCTATATATTTCAATGTTGATAACGATGCATATATATGTTTGTGGGTTTTTTTTGTTGTTGTTTTTTGGGTTTTTTTGTTTTTTTTTCAATCAAAGATATGTGTTCTCTGGGTTTCATGACTAGGCTATACAAACATGAATACGATTTGTATATACATTATTTTGTATTTGTTCAAAAATGGTTACCCAGCTACTTGTTTCTTTTTTGAAAATTAATTCAAAATTTAACGTCTTCTATCATATGGTATCAGTAGCTGATGTGTGTATATATCGTGCCACATGCGCCAGCCATGATGTCGTTATGTACGTGATGCAATGCAAAGTACCGCGAAATACCACAAAAGATAATTTTCCTTGTGAGTGTATAAGATGTCACGTGATGTCAAGACTTGAACATAAACAGGGCTTCTTGAGGTGCGTAAATATCGGTGGAGCCATACCGCGTGGTATGTGACGTTATTTAAGCTATATTTTGCTTCGATTCGGACAGAAAGCTAATGTATTTGGCTTGCAGGCCATTTTTGACTCCCTTATCATCGTTCTCGTAACATTTCGGACATGCTGTATTTGGCAGATGCCGAGATTATCCGTTTGTGTATACGTCATCTGCGGGTTTCCCAAAGATAAAACAAAATAAATTTTGATGCAATGCATCAAAGACGCCGCGCATGTTTTTGATGCACGGCTTATATGAAGCAAGGCCATTTCTGAATATTTTAAGAACATGTACATGAATCATTTAAAAACAGTATGTCTAATATTTCCGCTAGGCAATGATACATGTCATTTTTACAAATATCTTCAGCTGTAGACCGTTTGTTACCGAGATTCCTAAAATGTGTTATAAAAAGTCCATTTAAATCAAGAGCGTCTTCGGTCTAATTTTTATAAATGTTTCTTTTTTTTTTTCATCAAATTATTCAGAAATATAGAACACTAAAGTACAAAATACTTTAATTATAGTAGACATAGTCTATGATGATTTGAGATGCCATAAATTATTGAATTTATAGATCAAATGAGATACATATCACAACAGGTAAAAGGTATATTCATTGTATATATATACAAATAGTATTGGAAGAGTTTTGGTCTGCAAGATGCATGGCATTTCCGGACAGTAAGCTACTAAGGCGGTCTTAATGTCAATGTAAAAAATCATCATCAGCAGCAACAACAAAGGACAATGATAACGAAACAAATTAGTACAGAGTAAGTTTACATTTGGTACGAGATTTTAGTACAGGTCCCGGAAGTTAAAATCTTCCCGATAGTAGGAGTATGGAATTCTTTTTGTATTGATTATATGTATAAAATTAAATCAATTTTTACAAGGCTTTACAACATATGCTAAAAATTTCAGTTAAATTCGCCCATTTCAAGCACTATATTATACTGGGACCGCAGATTGGGCCTGGGGCCGTCATTTAGACATGTCCGATACGGTCATGTGTATAGTGTTTGTGTTTTCTACACTTTCTACATTATGCTGTAGTATGTATTATTTAACTGCGGTTTCATTGATTTTTCAAGTTGACATTGTGTATCTAAATATATGAATAGTTTAAGGTTACAAAACATCTTCCAAAACCTTTTTTCTGAGCTTTAATGAATCAGGTTGCTTGCAAGATCCGTTAACCAAGTTTTAAAACCAGTACCCTACAAATTTAGGGAGAAGTTATCAGATTCCCATTAAATGCGTCGAATTTCTTTTTAATAACGACATAGAACTTTTTTTTCTTGTTTTTTTTTTTTTTTCAGTTACGACAAGTACTGATTTATAAAATGTTTTAAATATATTACATGTGTTTGTTAAATCTATTCCATACTGACGCCGCGAAGGAACAAACAACCAGTCAAACACAGGGGCGAGAATCGTCCCATGCGACTTTGAGCCCCTTTCACCAGGAAATGACTGATTGTTCTGGTATTCTGCTTTATTTTTTGACAAAATACACAACCGGAAACTATTTATTATTTTGATGCAATTTGTTCAAATATGATACTTAGTATTAAACAACATATGCTAGCATGTGCCAACAATTCTTGAAAAATAAAATTAAACTTTACCGGTCCAATCGGTAATTAGTTATTATACTAAAGCCAAGACTAGAACAAAAACAGTTGGTGGTTAAGCAAAATATGACTTGGATAGCCCAGCAAATAAAAAACTGGGCAAGCCTTCCTTTTGAAAGGAAATTATATTTGTTTTCTCATCAATTTTAATGGGATATCGCGCATTCGAAGCTGAAAACTTCGTCTGTAAGATGAACAGTATTTCTCAATATTCTTGATACAAAGTTGAATACCAAGGTATATGGACGGCGTTTCCGATTTGTCTTATATGGGTTTGGAATGCGATATTCTTTATGCTACCTAATCATATGCATTAATTCATAAAAAATAATCGTAAATAATAATCGTTTGCCTAAAACAAAGCTTAGGTGAAAAGACGAATGCGACTTCAAATGATAAGTATCCTTATTGATCTTTGTCAAACGTACACTCAGATAATATTGACAGTCAGAATGAATGACAGACAGGCAAATGAACGGAGCCGAAACACCCTCAAGTCAGGACGAGGGATGCACTGTAGCTGAAACTACATATTCCTAATGCGTTATTTTGAAAGTATACGAGTTTAAATTAAGCCCCCCCCCCCCCCTCCCTCTCTCTCCGGGTAACCATATTTCTGAACACTTCCTTTTCAGATTGCTCGTGCGATTCGGACTGTGAGAGACACTCCAGGTGCTGTTTCCCAGGCCTTGGCAAATTAACTCATGAAGGACAAGAATGTATGAAACCCGCAACTGGGTTGTTGAGTACGAGTAGGGGAAGTTTCTATTACTTTGTAGTTGAATGTCCACTCGAGGCCAGTAGAACGGGGGCTTTTAAGTGCGGAGACGTTGCGGTGGCTCCATGGGGCAGTTTAGACCCCGTTTATTCCCCGACAACACAATTATTTTACAAGAACCAGATCTGCGCGGATTGCCACAATGTCACCGACGGAATAAAGTGGATGCTAACATTGGAGTGTCCCCCGACATCTGTAGGCGCTCTTTCCGTATTTTTGTCCGGATCTGTGTCTGAGGAAAAAGACATGACAAAGTGTTTGGTGTCATTTGACCTTCCGAAGTTTAAAGACGCTTTCAGAAAAAATCTGTGTTTCCCGATTGCAAAGCAAACTTGTCCACGAAACAAATCGTTCAGTATACCACATGAGTTGAACATAACGCAAGCGGAGGTGATCGAAGCGTGTGAGAGTGGGTTAGTCGCGCCGTATCTTACTAACGAATATCCCAACATTTACTGTCAGATCTGCATGAGAGGGGATAGGTTCGACATCCCGAAATACTGTTTTAAACCTAGTTCGTCTAGCTCATTACCTATTCTTTTGATGTTGGTGATTGAGGACCTCGAGCCGGAGATGCGACATGATTATACAGCTGAGGATTTTAGTCCGAGAGCCTGTATTTCTGATCTCCATCGCAAGGTGAATGTCTTTATGATATACATGTATACAATTTCTTTAAAGTAAAAAAAAAAACAAAGGCAAAAAAAAGATATGTCAACACGTTTTCAAAATATATTTAAAACATATTTTAAAAAATATAGCCCCAAAATATTATTTTTGAATATAGCCAAAATTATAATAATGTAATACTTGCATTGTGCCCAGTACCAAGGCAAAGTAAATGTATCAGTTACTTTTCCTTAATTTATGTACGAGTATAGTTTTAAAACAGACAATGCAATAGTAAAGTTATTTCAAGAAGTGGTAACTGGAAATATTGATGTAAAAATGAAATATGTAATAAACAGGAAAATATTTCATTCATAGAACAACATAAACAACAGCAGTAGCATCATCATCACCATTAACGACAACAGCACCATCATCAACATCACCATTAACGACAACAGCACCATCATCATCATCTTCATAACCATTTACGACAACATTATCATCATCATCATCACCACCACTACCATCGGCTAAACTCTCGGAACTAATTTGAAATCAGCAGTTCGCAGTTGCAATATTGATGTATATAACTCATATTGTGTGTCGAAAATAAATGAAAAAGAAAATACAGGATGATATTAATGACAATTATATCGTTGTGCATGCGCATTTCACGAATTCACATTCAATGCCCGTAAAATCAAGTCCATTTTTTCCCGCAAAATCAATTCCCATCATGATGGCACCTGAGGCAGGCGGTAGTGTCGATATTAATAAAAGTTGCAATTGGCTCGCCTCGCAGTTCGTTTGATATACATGTAATGTGTTTGAAAAGCCCCAAAAAAGAGACGACCCAAAAACGAGTCACATTGTCATTTGTATGAACGTGTTATGCCATTCATCCCCTGCAGGATGGTTCGTGGTGCAATAAGACCAGTTTTCTTACTTTTGCTTGTTTTCTTGATGCACGCCAAGCGTTCGACAGAGTATGACGTAACGGTCTCCTTTTATAGTTTCAGAGACATATGTTTAGTTGAGTTCTTTATTGCTTATTCTTTTTTTTCTGTTATCATTATATGTCCATATTATATGTCCAGCTAAGATAATACGTAAACAGTATAAATACATGTGTTAGTATGTTCGATTTGTAATCTTGCGTTTCGTTTGGTAAGGCGACAAAACAAATGAAACAATGACAGAATGTACGACTGTATCCATGCGTTATTATTTATATGTGGTATGTGCCTTTTCTTATGCATTTTTTTTTTCATGCGCTACGGGTCTTTCCTAGATAAATGCATTTCAATCCTTATTGTACTCATTACATGTATGTTTGTTCTTGTTATTTATTGACAAGTTCACTGTGCGTCTTTGTAAAATCTTTATATACGGAGGAAATAAAGGTATATATATGTTTAATTACATAATCGATCCAGCAGATTTTACATTTAAGGATAAGTTGTTCCGCAATTCAATAGAACAATAAATTCATGTTTTTCTACAAAAAAAAAATCTGTTCTAGATTTCATCTGGTAAAATCTTGTTGATTTCTTTAAAAAATAGTTTGGCCTTTATGTTTGAACTTTATCAGTTCTATAACGACTAGGCAAACAGCGACATCGCTCATGAAAGTCTTCTCGTTGACATTGATGGTGGCGCTCGCTTGGTCCGTGATGTGGTAGGAAACCGGAGTACCCGGATAAAACCCAATTGTCTGAACGGGAAACCCATACACTTCCATATACAACCGACCTGGGATCGAATCCAGATTGCATATGCTATTCGGACACCGATTTTGTTTGCTAGGACGGCAAGCGCAATGAATTTCGACACACTGCTAAGTTTGTTGTCTTAATCGCCATGGTTTGGGATGGGGTATCTATTTGATGAAATGTTGTTCTTGTTTATGTGAGCGATCTCATCAAATCAGTCAAAGAGTGTCCTCTATAGGCCCAGATAAGCATTTGTCAAGCTTTGAAACTTTTTTTTTCAGGAGGAAATTGAGTGTCGCTTGGTGTTGTGCCCATCTGGACAAATACTGAATGCTGAGGGAAACTGTGCTTCGATCCATAAGGTATGGATGTTAAAGAAGGCTTCATTATACATAACACTCATCCCAAAAGATCCCGAGACAGCAGACGTTATCTTGAATGGACTCGTATCATCTGCAGATGGGTTTGTCTACTCAGAATATAACGGTTCTCCGTTACAACGGATGTTGAACATTTCATCTAGTTTTTGGATGATCAAACACGTCTTTTTTAAACTATCCTGCGATAATGCTACCTTCAGTTCTGACTCACGCATTGAATATATAGTGGTTCATATTGCTTTCACAATGTTAGATAAACCTGACAAGATTCTCGATCGAATAGTCAAATGGATGGACGAAGAGCTGGTTATGGGCAATAACCTGACATCTACTAACCTTAAAAAGGGCTTCTTAAGTTTTGAACCAAAGTTAGTGCTTGTCGGCAATTCTACAAATCGCTATACTACAAACTGGTCTAACATTCCGGAGGAAGTCCTGAACATGTTTTTTGTCAAATACATGGAGTTGCCTGAGACACCTTTTACAGGCCTCGTTTGGCTCAACAAACTGTTATTCTGCAAACAAATTAAGCTAAAGAACACAGAATATGAACTTTTTGCCAAAAATAAGATACTGTACACCAATATCACGAGACGGTTCTATTTCGATGCAGAGTTCGCCATCAGATCTGATAGTTATGGTAACAAAGAAGCAAGAATTTGCTTAGATGAATCTGGGTTCGTAGTTGAGAAAAATTTTGCTCGTGCTACACACACATATTTGTTTACTGGAATCATACTGCTAGCACTTCCACCATTTCTTTAAAAGATTTTACGGTGCATATAACAGTTAGACTATTTGAACGCAGTGTCCTCTTTGGAGGAAACCACTGCTCCAACAAAAAGTATGTGATGACCATGTGATGGTGGAAATCTTATCAGATTGGTTAAAATAAAACTGCATTGGTATGTGTGTGTGTGTGTGTTTTGTATCTCCAGAAAATATTTACGCATACACTATACACGTATATTTATTTCTAAATCAACATCTTCGCGTTAGTATAAAGAGAGGTAAACACTATGCATTTATAATAATATTAACACGGATATAATTTTTCTGTTGATCTATTGTAGTTAAACAAATGAATTATTGAATATGAATTTTCAAAGTACAGTATTTATCAATGTTAATGTAGCAACAAGAAATTTATAGGCTGAAGACATAATTTTACCTCGTTTGGGTTTTAAATACTATCGTTTTTCGAATAAAACATCTAACAAATAATAAATATCGAATAAGATTTTACTTAACTAGTATATCGAGCAGTGTTTAACTTAATGAATGTCCTAACATGAGACATACTCAAATAAAATTTAATTAATGTACTCAAATGTCTAAAACTTTTTTTAAAATTGTACTCAAAATTATTAACTACTGTGAAATCACTTATTATCGTTGGCATTCAATTTCGTGGAATCAAGACTAAGATCAATTTCGTTGATACACATATTCGTGGATTCATGTCTAAGGAAAGGAGGGGTTTATTAGATAAATAATTTTCGTGGGGATTAAAATTCGTGGATAAAGTCGTCCATGAAATTGACGAAAATTACTCCCCCACGAACATTGATGATTTTACAGTATCCTCAAGTATTCAGTTCTCGCCATATTTGTATTCTTGAGCTACATACATTTACGCGATATTTCACTTCAATTGAACGTAATTTGACAGGGAATTAGCAAATTAGAATGATCCTGGTTTACAAATTGTTTTTACATTTTTTTTCATATATATTGAAATGTTAGCGAAACAGATAAAACATTCATTTAATAAAGATGTACTGAGTTAATACCATTTTCACTAGGAAAGGAGGCGCCGTGGTCCAGTGGTAACATACCTTATTTCGGATCCGAAGGTTGTGGGTTCGAACCCCGTTGGGGGCAAGGACCTTCCCAGGCGCAAAGTACTGGTCCAACCCAGGAACCGTCGAGAGGGATGAGTATAAGTTGTAAAAACTTTTTTTCAAACGGCGTAAAATAAATAATTACCATTGATAATTGCATTGACATATTACATTGACAATTACATTGACATATTCCATTGACAATTACATTGACATATTCCATTGACAATTACATTGACATATTACATTGACAATTACATTGACATATTCATTGACAATTACATTGACATATTCCATTGACATATTACATTTGAAGGGAAGATATTAATTGATGCATTCGATTGATATATTTAATATAAAAGTATGTAATTGTTTTGTTAATTTTTCTTGCAATAACTTCTTATGCTGGCGAGAATAAAATCCTCCAGGATACACATTTCATTTGTTCCATGGAGGAGACAGTACGGATCACATGACCAATGAAACGACGCGTGTTAAATATAGTTGTTCAGATTTTATAAGTCAGCTTTTGCTTTTGTAACTTCAATGAAGGGTGTTCAGAATACTATGGGTGGTTTTATTAAACGAAGTTATGCCAGCTGAAAATCCCACGGTCGATTAAGAAGCAAGTGGTTTTAAGCGAACGCGAGTTCCGACGATGAAGGCAACGGAATGAATCGGTATACGTGCATTAAGTTAAACTTATGGTGATTCAACACTGAACTGGCGGTTGGAGCAGTGTTTAACCGATGCGATTTGGTTTTAAATTTACTGTAAACGCTGGTCCATATCTTATTTGTCATCAATAGGCACACGCAAATAAAATGCTTTGAAGGCAACCACTTAAGAGTTATTACAAAACTTGACAATTGTTTGAGGCCAGGCCAATGTTCAGAAGCTGATATAAAGACTCAATTGCAAAGTGAATATTAAATATATTTTCTCATGCAATCGTTTTCTTGATTAGGTATTCAGTAAATGTTGTCGTGGAGGATTATAACTGCATATAAGTTGATGTGATTTAGCGACCCGTCAAACGTATTTGCGTTCTGGCGACGGGTTTTGTTTCAATATCGACGCTGACACCATTACTCACAACATATTAAATTCGAATATAGAGAACTTCGAGCCAGGTTTGAGATCGCATTTTTTTTTCTTTCTTTTTTTTTTTTTTTTTCATTCTCTTGTCATATCTGCCATCGTTATTCATTATCTAAGAAATGAAAATATTGAGTAAGGTTTGATTTCGAGCCAGCTTCGAGATCGCAATTAAAAAGATGACTGAATATCGATTTATTTTTCATTACCTACAAAACTCTGACATCATTATTCATCATATAAGAAATGTGAATTTCGATACTTTCTTCTACATGCATCACTACGTGATTGATATCAGAAGTTTCTTCAGTATGCAATATCATCTGATAAATAAGAAAATGTAGTTTTTTTCTCCAGTATGTAACACCATGTGATAAATGAGACAATGTATGTTTTTTTTTCTCCACTATGTAACACCATATGATAAACAAGAGCTGTCAGATGACAGCACGCTCGACTATTCAAAATGCTTGTAAGTTAATCAAATGAAATCTATTTCAATTCTTGCCCTTCACATACTATGTACATAATAATAGTCAAAAATGATATACCTTGATAGTCTGATACCCTTTAATATTTTTATGAAGTCTAAAATCAATCCCATGCCTAGTTACTGAGACATAAGCACAATAACACTGAGCATGCAAAACTTTAACCAAGAATCCAAATTAGAAAAGGGCCATAATATGCATAAAATTCAGTCAAAAAGTTATCCTCCTTGGTTTTCTGATGCCCCTGAAGACACTCCTTAACTTTCTAGTCAATTCCACAAGCAATTTCTGAGACATAAGCTGGATAGTAGCTTGAATGCAAAGAAATTAAATTCCAAGGTATGATACCCCTAAACATATTAAAGATGTTTCAAATCAATCCCATGTCTGGACTCTGAGATATAAGCATGAAAGAACCTTGCATGCAAAACTTTAATCAAAATTTCTAAGTTAAAAAAGGGGCCATAACTTGTTATATATTCCATCAAAAGTTATCTACCTTGATAGTATGATACCCCTAAACGTATTTTAGATGTTTCAAGTCAATCCCATGCCTGGACACTGAGATATTAGCATGAAAGTAACTTGCATGCAAAACTTTAACCAAAATTTCTAAGTTAAAAAAGGGGCCATAATTTGTAACATATTCCATCAATAGTTATCTACCATGAAAGTATGATACCCCTAAACATATTAAAGATGTTTCAAATCAATAGCATGCCTGGATACTGAGATATAAGCATGAGAGTATCTTGCATGCAAAACTTTAACCAAAATTTCTAAGTTAAAAAGGGGCCATAATTTGTAAAATATTCCATCAAGAGTTGTCTACCTTGGTTGTCTGATGCCCCAAAACATATTCATAAACTTTCAAGTCAATATCATGAATGGTTATTGAGATACAAACTGAATTGTAGCTTGCATGCAAAACTTTAACCAAATTTTCTATTGCATGCAAAACTTTAACCAAAATCTAAGTTTAAAAGGGGTCAGAATTTGTAATATATTCCATCAAGAGTTATCTACCTTGGTTGTCTGATGCCCTTAATCATATTCATAAACTTTCAAGTCAATACCATGAATGGTTATTGAGATACAAACTGGATAGTAGCTTGCATGCAAAACTTTAACAAAATTTTCTATTGCATGCAAAACTTTAACCAACATTTCTAAGTTAAAAAGGGGCCATAATTCATATTAAATTCAGTCAAGAGTTATCTACCTTGGTTGTCTGATGCCCCTGAACATATTTATAAACTTTCAAGTCAATACCAAAAATGGTTATTGAGATATAAGGTTGACAGTAACTTGCATGCAAAACTTTAACCAAAAGCTGCAACGCCAACGCCAGGGCGACTACAATAGCTTTCATTTTCTTCGAATAGTCGAGCTCATAAGGCAATATAGGTTTTATCAACAGCATGTACCATGTAATAAATCAGACAGTGTATGACTTATCTCTAGAATGTACCACAATGTGATAAGAAAGACAAAGTAGGACTTATCTCCGGCATGTACCACCATGTGATAAACAAGAGGGCCAAGATGGCCCTGTGTCGCTCACCTGAGTAAGATGGCTGTGTTAGGCATAATGACAAAAAATCTAGCATCTAAAAGTGTTTTTCTAACATTTGACTAAGTGACCTACATATTGATCCTACCTGAATTTGCACTCAACTGGGAATTCATACAGTCATCATTCATATTAAGTTTAATGAAGACTGGGACAAAAATGTAGGCCTCTAGAGTGTTCACAAGGTTTTTTTCAAATTAATTGGGCTAAAACTGTGGCCTCTAGAGAGTTCACATGGTTTTTCTTAGATTTGACCTGGTGACCTAGTTTTTGATCCCACATGACCCAATTTAAAACTCATGCAGGATATCATGTAGACAAACATCCTGACCAAAATTTATGAAGATTGGGCTAAAACTGTGGCCTCTAGAGAGTTCACATGGTTTTTCTAAGATTTGACCTGGTGACCTAGTTTTTGACCCAACCTTTCCCAATATCGAACTCATCTGAGATATCATGTAGACAAACATCCTGACCAAGTTTCATGAAGATTGGGCCAAAACTGTGGCCTCTAGAGTCTTTACAAGGTTTTTCTAAGATTTGACCTGGTGACCTAGTTTTTGACCCCACATGACCCAATTTCGAACTCATCTGAGTTATCTTGTAGACAAACATCCTGACCAAGTTTCATGAAGATTGGGCCAAAATTGTGGCCTGTAGAGTGTTCACAAAGGTTTTTCTAAGATTTGACCTCGTGACCTAGTTTTTGACCCCACATGACCCAATATCGAACTCATCCGAGATATCATGTAGACAAATATCCTGGCCAAATTTTATGAAGATTGGGCTACAACTGTGGCCTCTAGAGTGTTCACAAGGTTTTTCAAGGATTTGACCTAGTGACCTAGTTTTTGACCCCACATGACCCAATTTCGAACTCATCCGAGATATCATGTAGACAAACATCCTGATTAAGTATCATGAAGATTGGGCCAAATTTGTGGCCTCTAGAGTGTTCACAAGGTTTTTCTAAGATTTGACCTCGTGACCTAGTTTTTGACCCCACATGACCCAATTTTGAACTCATCCGAGATATCATGTAGACAAATATCCTGACCAAATTTTATGAAGATTGGGCTAAAACTGTGGCCTCTAGAGTGTTCACAAGGTTTTTCAAGGATTTGACCTAGTGACCTAGTTTTTGACCCCACATGACCCAATTTCGAACTCATCCGAGATATCATGTAGACAAACATCCTGATTAAGTTTCATGAAGATTGGGCCAAATTTGTGGCCTCTAGAGTGTTCACAAGGTTTTTCTAAGATTTGACCTAGTGACCTAGTTTTTGACCCCACATGACCCAATTTCGAACTCATCCGAGATATCATGTAGACAAACATCCTGACCAAGTTTCATGAAGATTGGGCCAAAACTGTGGCCTCTAGAGTGTTCACAAGCAATTGTTGACGACGGACGACGGACGACGGACGATGCACGACGGACAAAAGGCGATCACAAAAGCTCACCCGAGCACAAGTGCTCAGGTGAGCTAAAAAGACAATGTGAGACTGTGTAGGTTTTTTTCTCCAGTATGTACCACCATGTGATAAATGAGACAGTGTAGGGGTTTGGGTTTTCCCCCCGTGATAAGCAAATAAGGCATTCTCTTACACATAGGCTCAGAAAGTAGTTCCAAATTCGCGCAATCTATAAATAAAGACTGTGAAGTCATTTAGACCGTTGCTGACATTTTGAATTGCACGTGATTCACGCTGTTATTCTCTCAGCACAAGATTCTCGTTGTTATGACGCACAATGCTATTCCGTCTGTCCATATCATTTATTTACAATAGGACAACAGTTTGAAATATACGATAAGATATCAAGGCAATATTCATTCTGTCAAAGAGCGGCCAATGCAGGGAATTTAACCCCTCTCAAATCAATTACATATACAAGTACGATTTCCGGCTGAATCTGTAAATATTTACATCTGTGGATTGTTTCCATCAGCGTTAAAATGCAGGAAAATAGTTCCCATAATAGAAATGAAAAGAAAAAAAACCCAGACGTTTCATGATGATTAAAAAATTAGTTATTCAAGGTTTCTATACTATAGATCCTTAAAATACACCTAATTGGGCGTCAAATAATTGTTTTCCGTTTTGACAAGATTCTTGTCATTGCGCATATTGCAGAGATGGTTTTGTGAGAAACGAACAACAACTCTGCTTGGAGATTGAGTATAGGGTTTTAATGTGATTAATGAGTCAATATAGGACTTTTCTCAAGTATGTACCACCATGTGATAAATGAGTGTAGGGGTTTTCTCTAGTATGTACAACTATATGATAAGTGAGACAGCATAGGGTTTTTCTCCAGTATGTAATTAGGTTTTTCTCCAGTATGTACCACTATGTGATAAGTGAGACAGCGTAGGGTTTTTCTCCAGTATGTACCACCATGTGATAAATGAGACATTGTAGGGTTTTTCTCCAGCATGTAATACCATGTTATAAGGGAGACAGTGTAAGTTTTTTTCCAGTATGTACCACCATGCAGTAAGTGAGACAGTGTAGGGTTTTTTCTCCAGTATGTATCAATATGAGATTTACAAGAAAATGTGTCTGTGAGACACCAATGCCCTGCGAGGATATGGTCAGAACCAAATACTTGCTTGTATTTTTTTAAAGTTAATATAATGATGTACATTTGTACAAAGTTTCATGATGCTGTGAAGTTACCTTTACAGAATAAGTAGCAGAGGTAAACCTATGGCAGAATAACTAATTTTACCAAGTCACAGCCAAAAAAATTAAATAAATTCTACCAGAAATCCATACCATGACGTACATGTATGTCATGTTTCAGGAAGATGTAAAGTCATCTTCACAGAGAAAAAAAAGTTTAAAAACAAATTCAGAACAATTAATTTTACCATGTTCATCCAATTATGAAATAATGGTCACAGAAAAATTTTAAAAAAGAATAAATGTTCAAACACAAAGGTAAACCTAGGGCAGAACTATCAATTATACCATGATCATCCAACCATGACATATCTGCATAAATAATTAATAGATCATCCAACCATGACATATCTGCATAAATAATTAATAGATCATATCATGATGTACATGTGTACCCAGTTTCATCAAGATGTGAAGTCATCTTCATAGGAAAAAGGCTTTAACGCAAAGGTAAACCTGATGAAGAATAATCAATTTCAGCATGTTCATCGAATTGTGTAATAATGGTCACAGCAATAATTTGCATAAATATTAGACAGAGCATATAATGATGTACAAGTGTACCTAGTTTCATCAAGATGTGAAGTCATCTTCATAGAAAAAAAAACCTTAAACGCAAAGGTAAACCTGAAGAAGAACAATCAATTTCATCATGTTCATCCAGCCGTGAAGTATAGGTCACAGAATGAATTCGCATTAGATAGATTTTTTAAAAGTTTCTTCATAAAAAAAAAAATTAAATGCACAGGTAAACCTGAGGAAGAACAATCAATTTCAGCTTGTTCATCCCACCGTGAAATATAGGAAACAGCATGATTCACAAAAAATATTAAATAGATCATATCATGATGTGTGGCATCATACCACATATCTACAGTGTGATACTGCAGTGTGGCAACACTATATCTGTCTCAAGTAGGCATCGTCTCAAAATGACTGAAATACTGTCTATGAGACATTAAACCCAACAAATAAACAAAATAAACAGTGTAACTTTTTTGGGTATAAAGATATCTTAAAATTCATCATAATATTATTTTCATATTTAAAATGATAATTAATGCTGTTCAATTTGACATAAATTTCAGTAAGATAGACTGCAAAATAAAAACACAGTGGTGATTAAAAACAGTAAGTATTCTCAACTTTTGGTCTGCATTAACTTATGCCCCTAAAGATGGCTGCCAAATAGTCTTATCAGTGCCTATGACATCACACATAAACTATATATACCACAGAGCAATTTGAGTTTTTTTTTTTTTCTCCAGCAAGTACCACAATATGAAACATAAGAGTTTATGAAGTGTTTTTTCTAGAGCATGTACCACCACGTGATAAGACAATGTAGGGGTTTTCTCCAGTATGTATCACCATGTGATGATTAAAGACAAATTCTGTGCTTTTCTCCAGTATGTATCATCATGTGATGAATAAAGACAAATTATGGGTTTTCTCCAGTATGTATCACCATGTGAATAAAGGACACTGTAAGGATGGGTGGGGTGGGCTTATTCCAATATGCACTACCATGTGACTTATAAAGCAATGTAGGTTTTTTTTTTCAGTATGTATCACCATGTAATTGATAAGATAACTAAGGGGCTTTTCTCCAGTATGCATCATCACATACTTGAGACAAAATATGGGTTTTCTCCAGTATGTATCACCATGTAATTGATAAGATTACTAAGGGGCTTTTCTCCTATATCACCATGTAATTGATAAGATTACTAAGGGGCTTTTCTCCAGTATGCATCATCACATACTTGAGACAAAATATGGGTTTTCTCCAGTATGTATCACCATGTAATTGATAAGATAACTAAGGGGCTTTTCTCCAGTATGCATCATCACATACTTGAGACAAAATATGGGTTTTCTCCAGTATGTATCACCATGTAATTGAGAAGATTACTAAGGGGCTTTTCTCCAGTATGCATCATCACATACTTGAGACAAAATACGGGTTTTCTCCAGTATATATCACCATGTAATTGATAAGATTACTAAGGGGCTTTTCTCCAGTATGCATCATCACATACTTGAGACAAAATATGGGTTTTCTCCAGTATATTGATAGGATAACTAAGGTGTTTTTCTCCAGTTTGTATAATCACATGATATTTAGACAAAATAGTGGTTTTCTCCAGTATATATTATCATTTTATTATCAAGACTATATACAGGCTTTCTCCAGTATGAATCACCTTGACAATATAGGACCATGTACTACCAATTGATAAATGGGGCAATAACAGCAATATTAATCAGTCTATAGCCTCATGATATATAAGACAATACTGGATTTTTTTTTCAATATCATCAACATGTGATTGTTAAGTCAGTATATGGGCTTTGAATTCCCCTACTCCAGCAGGAACTGAACTCTCAACCTTTGGATCAATAGTAAACATGGTTATACAAAGAAAAGAAATATTGAAAATGTTTTTTATTATTTTATCAACTGACATCACAGCTGTTTTTTCTATATTATCATTAAATCACAGGTGCTTGAGGCCAATACTCTTAATCTTCTCCTCCATGTACACACACTTTATTCCACTTACAAAGTATATCACAATCCAATGACACACTCAAACAATGGGCCTCATTACACAACTAATAAATACAAATGACTAACATTACAAACAAAATTGTGACTGAGCAAGTCTAATGAACATTTTTTCTTAATGAAAATATCCATGTAATTTCAATATCTACTGTAATTCTGATAAAATATTGCCCGGAGCAACAGTTTTAACCCTTACCCTGCTTGAACTGTAAGTGCTAACCTTTGCCACCAGTAAAGAGCCAGGCCAGCCTACACATCCGTGCAGGCTGGCCTGGCTCTTTACTGTTGGCTGACCAACTACAAGTTTTCATCTTGTTATCCCTAAAATTGATAATGGACAGTTCAAAAAAAGATGCCAGCTAAGTCCATTCAGCAGGTTAAGAGCTAACAATACACAGTAGGACTTTCACTAGAATTTGAAAAAATAAAAAATAACTTAACAGCTATTTTCTTTTTTTTTTTTTATTTGTTATCATTTTTTATTCATTTCATCATATATGAATGCAAGAAAACTAAGCTGATATACAGACACAGTTTTTTTAACAATTAAAACAAGGCAGTCCAAAGGACAGCTATATCCCCCGCCGCTGGCCAAATATTAGAATTTGTTTGGTCATAGGATTATGTTCACCTTAACCTGGCATTGTTGTAGCAGACATAGAAGATCAGTTTAAGACAATTTAACTCTCCGGAGTTATGTATGAATCTCAGAATTCGGAGGCACATATATTAAAAGTTTACTGACAAGTTTTACATGGGAAACAGTACAAAAAGTGAACATCAATGAAGTATAGGATGTGTTAGGTAACCACAAAATACATGTGTAACTCAATTAAAAACTTTATATATCATGACATAATTTGTATGATTGTGAACATGACATACTATTATTTACCGAGTACAATAAATCACTGTGGAAGTGCAATCCAGGTCAATAAGTGATCTGTGTAAGGCGCGGACACGAAAATAACATTTAACCTGCAAGTATGACCTTGACCTTGAGCCAGCGTGACCGCCTCGTGCCTTCTGCACATCAGCTCAATGAGGTTAACATTTTAGCCGAGTTTGAAGAAAATGTGTCCTAGCGTTCATGAGATATGGAGCGGACACGAAAATAACATTTGACCTTCAAGTATGACCTTGACCTTGAGCCAGCGTGACCGCCTCATGCCTTCTGCACATCAGCTCAATGAGGTTAACATTTTAGCCGAGTTTGAAGAAAATGTGTCCAAGCGTTCATGAGATATGGAGCGGACACGAAAATAACATTTGACCTTCAAGTATGACCTTGACCTTGAGCCAGCGCGACCGCCTCATGCCTTCTGCACATCAGCTCAATGAGGTTAACATTTTAGCCGAGTTTGAAGAAAATGTGTCCAAGCGTTCATGAGATATGGAGCAGACTCGAAAATAACATTTGACCTTCAAGTATGACCTTGACCTTGAGCCAGCGTGACCGCCTCATGCCTTCTGCACATCAGCTCAATGAGGTTAACATTTTAGCCGAGTTTGAAGAAAATGTGTCCAAGCGTTCATGAGATATAGAGCGGACACGAAAATAACATTTGACCTTCAAGTATGACCTTGACCTTGAGCCAGCGTGACCGCCTCATGCCTTCTGCACATCAGCTCAATGAGGTTAACACTTTAGCCGAGTTTGAAGAAAATGTTTCCAAGCGTTCATGAGATATGGAGCGGACACGAAAATGTTTCGGATACACTGACGGACTGACGGACGAAGGGCATTCCTATAACCCCCCTCCCGCTTCGCAGCGGGGGATTAAAAAAATTATATATCAGAAATCCTGATAAATGCCTACTTGTGGTGGCAGAGATCTATGCCGAAGAATGAAGGGGGGATAACTAGGTGGAGATTGGTAATTTGAGTGTAGAACAAGGTGTGTTGGGAAGGGACGTGACAAGAATGATTCCTATATAACCTCCACAGCATGGATAAAACACAAGACTCAAAGTTGAATGACTTGTTTGGGAAATCTCCTCTCTGACTGGCTAAACCAATATCTAGCAGCATGCAATAAATATAACCTTGAAAATTCATGAATTCTATGTAACATTTGTCCAATCAATTTGAAAAAGTGTGATTTCTATTCATATGATTTTGTAGACTTCTTGTCCTATGAGAAGAGTGCATAAGTCATGTTGCTATTGCTTTGAGCATTGTCAGAATAACCAGGTTGATGAAAATTACATGGATATTTTCAGAGAAGAGAATGTTTATTTAACTTGTAATAATGATGACTTTGTAATATTCGCTGTAAATGGTGTAATAAGACTACCGGTAAGTCAGCGAGCCTTGTGTTATCAGACCAACCGAGCAAACCTTGAGTAATCAGACCAAGTGAGCCAGCCAGTAACAGAGGGTGATAGTCCATGTATTTCAAGTGAAATATGTGTGTGTTTCAAAAAGGTCAAGACGTCAAGCTCCAGAGTATTCAAGGACCACTTTAAAATATGTATCACATTTTACAGTATAATACAAAATCATAACAGCAATTTATTTTTTATAACATCATCTACATAGAAGATTCTTTTGCTTTGATTTGATTGGACGAGGACGAAGCTCACTGGTTCCATGCGCATATGTACAATTTTCAGAATTGCGTGGGCAACCATCTGGGTGATGATCGTGGAACCAACACAGAACTGTCTTATAGTAATCTCCCTTTGTCAACTGATGGTCCTTTCTTTCTTCCCTCAAATGGGTTGTCCAGTGTAAAGTCCCGTAGTTGAACTGACCCAGATGAAACTGTCAAGTGTAAAAAAATAAACATTTGTTTTTGGCAAAATTTTCACAAATTTCACACAGGTCTATAAAAATATGCATACATATTTGCTCTCTCAAGAAAATGACATCCATCATTCAAGCCTATTGTCTTGCTATTCTTTGGGCATTAAATGGTAACAGATTTTTTTCTCTTGTGATGGCAAAAGGCTTGCTTTGTTATTATGTCATATAGTATATACTTCTGTTGGAATAAAAGGTCTAATCATGTCCAACATTCAGTATCTTTCAAATAAATGATAGACATCATTTCAGACTTTACCTCTCTGTATATTGTCGCAACCAACTACTTCAGAGGCCATATAACAGGATGTACTTAATATTTATGAAAAATTCAACAAACATATCGGATAATTCACAGGACCCTCAGTTAACTCTCAGTACGGTCATTATACATGACTGCAGATTCATAGGTTGTGGATTTGAACCCTGTTGGGGGCATGGATTTTTCATTGCCTTCCCAGGCACAGTGTACTATTCTAACTGAAGCCCTTTAAGAGGGATAAGTATAAGTTATAAGAACTAGATTCCCAATCAAAGTAAAAATGATAAAGTTTGAACTTCAACACCAACTCTGCTTATTTCAAATACAGCCTACAGGATAATAGGTGGCAGCCCGCAAATTATTTCTTGTCTTTTTATAATTGTTGTTGTTTGGAAGTTTATCATCCCCACAATTTTCAGTTTATAGTGATGTCCAACCAAATATAGGTAAAGAAAGCCTTTAGAGTGCAATGAGGCACCCACTTTCTCACATGAAAAACTTGTGTGACCATGACTTGAACCCAAAACTGGGTTGAACCCACAGCCTAAGGTATAGTAAGTCAGTGACTAGCTGTAGGCCCCCTAATCAGCATTGTTTGCTGTTTACTGATCATCAGTACTACTTAAATGAATCCTAGGATTTCAAAATCAGTCCAAAACAAAATGGATCATCAGAAGTAATGAAATAAATTTGAAGAATCATGTAGGATTATATCACAGAATGATGCTGCAACCAGGTTGATATCATGTTTCTATATATAAAAGTTACATTTCTCTGGGATTCAATATTATATTCTTCCGGGGCCGAGAGGTTAAAGTCACAGACTTTAACACTCACTCAGCCCCTCATCGCATAGGTTCGAATGTCGACAGGGTCATTTGGATTTTCATGTGAGGAAGCCTTCCAGCTGGCTTGCGGTAGGTCGGTGGTTCTACCTGGAAGCCTCTATGCATTCGGGGTCTTCCTTAGCTGGATGTCGCTATATGACTGAAATATTGTCGAGGCGACGGTAAACTCAAATAGTCAAGTGATAGTCAATATTTCAAGAATATTCTGTTTAAAGTTTAAAATGTAGTATCCACTATATTTGTTGGAGCACTAAGTAAGACACATTGTAAAAAAAGGATTATCAGTATTGCACTAACAAATACTTCTTGATGAATCTGAAGTTATATCAAATTATTTTCAATACATTCTTAATTTGTGGTTCTATATATTTTCTACATAATGGTAGAGTTTTCCATGTACAAATACCTTGAAATACTGCTCAATTATCTTTATCTCTACAGGTAAAACCTTAAAAACAATCCAGACAGAGAATAGATTTCATTCAAGAGTGACTTGTCTTCAGTTTTGTCAAATTATTTCATAATAATAAAAAAAAATTTTTTTAACAATTAACATGCATGTAATACATAAAAGATAAACTCAAGAATAGGAAGGTTTGATATAACGTCACACAGACAGTGTTTCAGTGATTTGTGGATCCTGTCTATATTAGACAGGTACATACCTGTATCACTAAGACATCATATTGTACACTAATGGCATGACACCACATCTAGTCACATCATCCTGACACTGGACCAACCAGTTCTAGAACTACCCAAATGCAGATGAAAGTACCCAAATTACAGAAACACTGTTAATGGGACATTAAACCAAAGCAACCACACCAACCTTGGAAAATGTGGCTGCTGTTCCTCAACAGTGTCTGCAATCCTCCACACTCTGACTTCAGTTCCTGCAGGACACATTTATCAAACAGTTTAACCACCTCACAGACAGGGACACAGCCTCCTTTATTCCATGTCTTCCCATTATGCCCAACACACTGGTTCCCGCTCTCATATTGCAGCAGATGATCAAACACTGTCTGAGTCACATGGTCTTTGGTCTCCTTGGCAACTGTCACACAGTTTCTGGTCACTTCCATTTTTTCTCGTGGTACAAAGTCTGAAGCCCAAGATTTACCCGGGTCAGGTTCAGAACAAGCTGAGTTTGTTTCAGTTTGAACTGCGTCTGCCCCAATTAAAGACGAATTACCGGAACACTGACTGTGACTAGATGGCATACGGCAGCGTGATGATATAAATACCTGTCGCTCATCATCAGCAGCACTCTCATGTACTGCCTCATAGGACCTGCTTCGCCCAACAAAACAGACCTGAAAACACAAATGTTTGTCCTTGATTCATAAAGTCCATCTAAATGTCAGATTCTAGGCTTCATTCCTCTGTTTTTCAGGTATATGAATAATAATCTATCAACAGATGATGGATGCATTTATTTTTCTAGTAGAATTTTCTACAAGAATCTATGCTAAATGACAACAACGAAACATTGAAGTAATTTGTTGTCTAATAAACTTGAAGTTTGAGCTTGGAAGTCATATTTGGATGAAGACATTTCTTTCAAAATATGAAGCTTTTACCACATAGTGATACAGTAATATTCAGGTTAAATTAGTATTATACAAATTCTCCTAACATGCTTTCATAATTTTCCAAGGAAGCCACAAATTTTCCCAGTTTAAATGTAAAAATTCTCAATGAATCTTCAGAAGAAGGACCTGAGCCAATATGATTGAAAATTAGAGATCTCTCTACAACAGCAGCTTCTAATCAGCAACTGCTGATAAAACAAACAAACAAAAATGCCCAATAATAAGCTTTGTGTCACTTGTGTCAGTTTGGGGAAAAAATGACATAAAACATCCATGAACCAATGTCTGAATGACATTAATTTTCAGTGCTTTGAACAGTAACAAATCTTCAATTGTTGTGGTTTTCTAAATTTCTCTCTGCTAATACAGTGTAAAACTGAGATATAAATGTTGCATGTGAAATTTTACCCGTTTTGTGGAAGGTATTCGCAGCACATCTTCCTCCACAATGAAGCCACATCTCTCACCGACGGTTCTGACAAAGTTGAGATATGTCCGGTACTGTCCATCCTCCCCCTGACCTTGACTGAACTGGCTGTCATAGCTAAACTTGCAGTCAAAATCAAAATGGCAGCATGGCAACACAAAATAGCAACAGCTGTAGGAGGACCTTAAAAAAAACAGCAAAAAATGATTTTTATATATATGATAAAATTATTTAATTTTTTACTTACTGGTATGAACATCATACTCAAACACATAAAATTCTTTTATATTTACAACACATTGACATGACTACCAGTCTCAGAAAAAAGTTTCTACATCATTCTAAACCAGTCATATATCAATACTTCTTGTTTATGAAAACACATTCAAGGAAACCTGGTCTTAATCTGACAGCCTTATTTAAAAACCTATCAGCAAAGTACTGTTTGCATGTACAGTTTACAGTTTCATACAAAATCTGTGTAAGAACACCATGCAAAGAGAGCTTAACTAAACAAGCTGGTTCCTAAAATGCACACATCATAGTAAATTGTATACAAGACAGCCAATAATGCCAGGGTAAGTAGAATAGCTTGACATATGTTGTACAGTTCAGCTAAAAATGTACTTAAGAGCAAATGACAAGTTACCTTGCAGCCATGACAGGTATCCATGGAGTCAACTCATCACTATGGTTGCCAATCAACCAATCACAGTCAGGGAACACACTATCACAGGAGGGAATTATGGTCTGTTCCTGAGACAGAGAAATGAAATGCAATTGAAAAAACTACAACAGAATATATCCCCTCCCTGTTCAGATCAGGAGAATACCTCTCTCTCTCTCTCTCTTTTATATAACCATTTCTTTGTTACTCATTAGGTTACAAACAATTGTTTGTTTGGTTGAGTTTTAAGTCCCACAGGCAGACTTTCAGTACTTTTGTCTACATGCAGTGCTGCCTCAGAGAGATGCAATGCCATAAACAAGTGGCATGATACCACACATTATCCTGATACCAGCTCAACTAATCTGGGGACTACACTGGCATGCCATGAACAAAGCATGCCAGTACCATCTTTAATAACTTTTGTATCACACAGCTATGGACTTAACTCATGACCTCCTGGCTACAAGGCGAAAGCTCTTAACATTTAGCTGCAACTTTTAGTAAATAAAGATCTTCTTTAATTAGCTATATCTCTTAACTGTGGAAGGGATCTTTTTAAATCTAGTCAAAAGAACTTGCATGCAATATTTCTGACTAGAAATCACAAGTTAAAATGTCCCAAGGGGTGTAAAATTCCTAAAATTATCACTCGCCCTTCCCAAATTTGTAATGTTCTGATCTTTCACTTGCCCTGCATTAATGTTCACTCACAAGAGCAAGTGGGAGAGTGAAATTTTACACTCCTGGTCCTTAAGCCTTAGAGAATAAAGTCAATAAAAGACCCACTTATACACAGTGTTATACAACTTCTACCCAAGAACAACAGAGTCTACTTCTATAAAACAAACCTTCAGCACAGTCTCTGGTCCATACAGACTCCAGATGTTTCTCTTCCTAATATCAACACCATACCCCGGGTGCTACAAGCAGAAACATTTCAAACTGTAGTTGTGATTATTGTTATTGTCGCTGCAACAGTATATCAGTCTGGTCATATAGCAACATTTAGCTAAATACAAGTGGAGTACCACCATGAGGGCAAAGAGGCAAGTGGTAGATTCACCGACCTACCGCAAGTCAAATGAGAAAGGATAAGTAAATTGTACAAATATCAGCATACTGCATTGTGAAATAAAGAAAAGCCTCTGAGTGAAAATCATGTAACAGGTTTAACATAACAATACAGGACTTATTAGATATGATTTACCAAAAGTCATTCAATACAATGCTTTATATTTATCAGATACCACTTCCTAGTGTGGTCACTATTTATGTGTTCAAATGCACAAAAATTACCTGACCATACAGATGACAGTTCTATGTGGTTATTATTTCCATGGAAACACACTAGAATACCACTTGACAATAAAGGACATTTCTCTATGCGGCCTGTATTCCCAGATTTAAGATTACTCGAAGTTCACCTGTCTAAAATGCCACTTTGGCTGTTGTCTCTGTTTCCAGGTTTGACTATAGAAAGTCTATACTTTCTATAATATCCTGCTCATAAAAGTCACTTCTAGGGGCAGTCTCTATTTCCAGGTGTTTGTGTACTAAGACCACATTGCACAAAAGTCACCGGTTAACAATGTCCACTTTATGCAAGGGCTACAATTCAATAAGGTCTCTATTCACAGGTCTGACAGTACCTACCCCTTCAGAGGCCAGGATGTGCACCAGTAGACCATTCCCACATCCAAGGTCAACAAATGATTGCTTCTCCTTCAGCCCTTTTCTCTCCCTGTCTTGTTTCCATAGCAACTAAAGGAAAAAAAATGTTTACTACAGCATTTAGACACATTCATTTTACAACTCAACTTAAACAAATAATTCATGGATTCTCTTACAGACGAAATGTTCTCAGACAAAATTATAATATTTCAAACTTTAAAATTGAACTTAAAAACTTTTTTGGAAAGAGCAGTGAATCAAATTATGTATAGTTTGGGTACAAATATGGATACAGCATTTCAACCATGGCAAAATGACCAGGATGTTTTCTCCCTTTTTTTGACATTGTATTTTGTTCTACAATGGGGTATGTTGTGTTTGTCTTTTATAATTCTGGTCCAGTAAATACAAGTCTTAAGACAATACACATTTAAACACATTTAATCACAGTGGCTACAGGTTACTCTATATGTCTACACTCTTGTGCTGGTACATGCAGACTCCCTATACTGCTATTGTAGAGACACTTTATACCTGGCTGATAAGCCCAGTAAAGTATACTGAATACACTACATTTCCCTTCTTTTAAAAGGATAAAATCAATCAATAATATTTCTTTGAATAACATCATTGTTGTAAGCATACTAAAATACAACATGTAATAAGAAACAATATTCAACTTTCAGAATGATTACAGCCGCAGTAACACCTGTGTGGCTAGTTGCCTCGGATAATGTTAATGTCCTGCAATAATTGCTCTTATCAGTAAACAGACATAAAAAAGTCATCACTTGATCCTAATATCTGGAAATTAATGTATTTAGCATCTTGTATCAGAGAGGAAATTTGTCTGAAAATAAGCATATGTGGAATATCTAATTAATTATCCGTTCCATGGCTAAGAAAGTACAACTAAACAGTTAATTTGTCCATTGTTCTTCCATATAACCGTCTGTGGTATCAGTAAATGGTTTTGGTTACGGTTATATGATATTTGTTCTCACACTCTTCCACAAACACACGAAAGCTATTTACACAGAAATCTCTTCTCTTGATAATCCAAAGAATATAATTGCCTTTGACCTATTTTCTGAACATTTTTTTTTAAAGCAACTATGTACCTCACTGGTATAAGCACTAGTAGATTTTCAATATATCCAAATGAATGCGAAATTAACTCTTATAAATTTAAAACTTTGATTTAACACATCAACACTGTAATCTAAATTCAAGTGTATCTATCCGGTGGTTTAACAGTTCTCCCATATCGTGTTACGTATGGTTTTCTATCAGTATCCTGCTGCTGCTGCTGCTGATGCTGCTGTTGTTGTTCAGGGTCATTGAACTGGCTCTCTCTAGAGGTACATGTAGAAGGAAGGATTTCATCTGGTGTTTTGTCTCCTGGTGGAACAGAAGTTTTCCTTATCTGCCGTCTGTTCCTGCGATAATATTTTCCCTCTGGTGATTTCAGAATATAAGATCTGGGTAGTTCATGGTATTTGTCTACCTTACCATTTTCCCAAGCATTATTGCGTCTGAACACAACAAAGTCACCCTCATGCAAAGGTTTCAACACCTTTCCTGCATGCTTGTCATAATTTTTCTTTGCGACATCTTGTATATTTTCCAGTCTTTTCTTTACAGCACCAGAATTCTTATGCTGTAACCTATTTTTCTCCATAGGAAGCTTTGTTTTCAGGCTTCTGCCCATCATCATTTGTGCCGGTGATAACCCTATACCTTCAACAGGGCTATTTCTGTAATCCAGTATTGCTAAGTAAGGATCTTTCGCCTTTTTCAGCAAATGCTTTACAGTCCGTATTGCACGTTCCACCTGTCCATGTGACTGGTAGAAATATGGGCTTGAGGTTTTGTGCATGATCCCATACTCTTCTGTGAATTCTTTAAATTCAGCACTCGTGAACTGTCTTCCATTATCGCTGACAATTTCATCTGGTATACCATATCTTGTTATATGTGATTTCAAGTAAGCAATCACATTTTTACTCGTCAGATTGTCCAATTTAGAAATTTCTGGCCATTTAGAATAAAAATCAACAGATATGAGATACTGAATATTTCTCAGCTCAAAAATATCCACACATATTTTCTCATACGGCCTATCAGGTACCTCCATTTTCATCAATGGTTCCTTGGGATTCTGTGATTGGTATTTTGCACAAATAGCACAGTTTGCTATTTTATCTTCTATTGCACTGTTCATAGTCGGCCAGTACATGCTTTCTCTAGCAAGAGCTTTGCATTTAACAATTCCAAGATGTGATTCATGTATATAATCCAACATCTTCTTTCTCATTGTTCTCGGAATTATCAGTTTATTTCCCTTCATTAGCACATCATCAATAACTGATATTTCGTCTCTAAAATTCCAGTATGCCTTTATTTGATCTGGAACATTTCTTTTATAATCTGGCCAGCCATTTGTTACACATTCCATAAGCATTTTCATTTCTGCATCATTCTGCGTTGTTTCTTTGATCTGTTTTAATTGTGTTGAAGACATGGCTATGTATTCCTCAATTCCAGCAATTTTGTATTCCTCTGTCAGAAGCGGTTCAGTATTATTTTTCATATAATTTCGTGACAATGTGTCAGCAACAAACATCTCCTTTCCAGGCTTGAATTTCACATCAAGGTCATATTCTGACAGTTCAAGCAACATTCTCTGTAGACGTAGAGGATTTTCATGTATCCCTCGTTTAAAGATTGTTTCCAGTGGCTTGTGATCAGATTCCACAGTAACTTTTTGACCAAAAATATACTGTCGAAATTTCCTCACCGCAAATAATATTGCTAGTGTTTCCTTTTCTATTTGTGAATACCTTTGCTGTGTTTCTGTTAATGCTTGCGAAGCAAATGCTACAGGTCTTCCATTTTGCAACAACGCTGCTCCGACAGCCTTGGAACTACTGTCAACCGTCAACGTGACAGTCTTTTCAATATCAAAATACTGTAAGACTGGACTTTTGATCACCAGTCTCTTGAGTTCATCAAAACAACTTTGCTCAGAATGTCCCCAATCAAACATTACTTCCTGTTTCAACAGTCTCCTCAAATTTGCTGATTTCTCAGACAAATTTGGTAAAAATTTGGCCATATATTGTATAAATCCTAGGAATGTCATAAGTTCCTTCTTATTTGCAGGAGCTGTCATTTGTTCTACTGCCCTGACCTTTTCAGGATCTGGCTTGATTCCATCTTTAGTCAACAAATGACCTACATATCCAACTTCAGTTTTCCTAAACTGACACTTACTTTTGTTCAGCTTAAGAGTATTTTCTCTTGCTTTCCTAAGCACTTTCTCAAGACGCTGATCATGTTCTTGTAATGTTTTTCCTGTAACAAGGATATCATCCATAACAACTTCAACTCCATCAATATCTTCAAACATCTGTGACATTGCACATTGCATTACCTCAGGAGCTGAATGAATACCAAATGGTAATCTCAAGTATCTATACCTTCCAAAAGGGGAATTAAATGTACACAACTTTGAACTTTCTTCTTCAAGTTCAATTTGCCAAAAAGATGAGGTAGCATCTAATTTGCTGAAGTATGTAGCACCTGGCATTTTTGAAATCACCTCTTCAACTGTTTTCAGTGGATAATGCTGACGCTTTACAGCTGTATTCAAGTCCTTCGGATCTAAGCATATCCGAACGCTACCATCAGGTTTCACAACTGTCACCATGCTGTTAACCCATTCGGTTGGCTCTGTTTGACGAACGATAATTTTTTCCTTTTCCATGCGCTTCAATTCACTCCTTACTTTTTCTTGTAATTTCATAGGCACCTTTCTTGGAGGATGTACAACTGGTTTGACAGTTTTGTCAATTTCAATTTTATGTTTTCCAGGCAAACAACCAATTCCTTGAAAAACATCAGAGTATTCCTCTAAAATGTCTTGATCTTCTGACCTTTCAACATTGAAACATTTTTTTACAAGTCCCATCTTCTCACATGTGTTTCCACCAAATATGGTAGGTTTCTTTTCTTGTATAACTTGGAATTTCACTCTGTATCTTTTACCAAACACCGTACAGTTTAAAATAACGGATCCCATCGGTTTTATTGAATGACCGCTGTATGTTCTCAGTACTGTTTTTGAATCCTTAAATTTTGGATTTATTTTCATTTTCTTGATCAGCTTACTGCTGATAACGTTGCATTTTGCCCCAGTGTCTGCCAAAACTGTTACAGGTTTGTTCTCAATGTTGCAGTCTATAGACCAGTTGCTGTCCAATGCATTGACTGTATCATATAGAAGACTCATGTAATCATTATCATCATTACTATCACTTGAATCATCATCCACTGAGCGTACATTTTTCTTCTTGTTTCTGCACATTTTCTTAAAGTGATTCTTCATACCACAACTGTGACATTTTTTACCATATGCCGGACAGTTTCTTCGTTCATGTTTCAAACCACAATACTTGCAGCTTTCCTGCTTCCTTGTTTCATTCTTTTTTATCTTAAATTTGCCTTTGCTGCTCTTTACAGCATTTAAAGACGTTTCTGTGATTTTCTTCGTCATTTCCTCACCCTGTTTTTCTGACACCTCTGCAGCTCTGCAAATATCCATTGCTTTCTGCAGGGTCAAATCAGGTTCTCTCAAAAGACGATGTCTTACTGTTTCACTTTTTACGCCGCACACGATTCTGTCCCGAACCAAAGAATCTCTCAGCCCCTCAAACTCACATGAGTTTGATAGAATTTTCAGATCAGTCACGAAAGTATCAAAACTTTCCAACTCCTTTTGTGCACGTATATTGAATTTGTGCCTCTCGAATGCCACATTTTTACGAGGAGTGCAGTAATTTTGAAACTTATTCAAAATTTTGTCCACTTTTATGTTATCTCCCTCCGTATCACCTGGTTCATTCCAGTTAAATGTGTTAAATATCTCAAGTGCTTGTTGATGACTTCACCTCTTTCCCTTTTCATTCAGTCCAGTTGCTGTCATATACAGCTCAAACTGCTGTTTGAATCTCCTGAAGTTCTCCTTTAAATTACCATCCAAGGATAACCTCTCTGGTGGACGAAGATTCTTGGCCATGTTTATTTTCTATTATAAACCTAGTTCCAATAAACTTCTGACACCATGTTGTGTTTGTCTTTTATAATTCTGGTCCAGTAAATACAAGTCTAAAGACAATACACATTTAAACACATTTAATCACAGTGGCTACAGGTTACTCTATATGTCTACACTCTTGTGCTGGTACATGCAGACTCCCTATACTGCTATTGTAGAGACACTTTATACCTGGCTGATAAGCCCAGTAAAGTATACTGAATACACTACAGGGTACTCAAAATACCAATTGTACCTGTATTTAATGATGTGTTGACATTAACTTACAAATATTGTATGTTTGCTTAAGTTAATTGTCCCACCAACAGAATTACTGTCATTTTGAGACTTTGTCTACATGAGACAGATATGGTGCTGCCTCAATGCTGTTTGTCATAAGCAAGTGGCATAATACCTTAAAATGTCATATTATTCCAACATTGGGTAACTGATCCCTGCACATAAAAGATATAACCTAATGTTTTTCTTTACAACTTTGGTGTGTCCAAGCAAGGGATCGAAGCTACAACCTCTAGGTTACAGGGCGGATGTTCTAGTCACATTGTCACTGAGATGGGTATTAAAAAATAACTGTTATTTTAGGACATCATATCATGAATAATTTATCATGGAAAAAATATTGAGAAATTTGATTCTTGTTCAATATATCAAAACCAATATCAAAACATACCAGCAGGTAGGTAGCAATTGCTACGTCTTCAAACACAAACTTCTGTGGGTCAGTCTTTTCTGGCCATATCTTCAAAATATGACAAAGGAATACACTGACTGAGAATGAAATTAATCATACCAGTAATTTTTATCTCAAAAATGGTATTCTTTATAGATATGAATTATATCTTAACCCTTAATCCCAAACAGATATTTCAGAATGCCTTGGCAAACAGAGCAGACCAATATCAGACAGCTCCTTTGTTTGCTGTACACTGGGTATATGTTTACGACGCGTTTTAAGTATTTATTAACGCAGAAATCGGATTTAACTATGGCAATTGCAGTATAATAAATCCATTATACAGTTTCCTGACAGGGTACATGACTATTTATTCCCGGCTGAGAAAAATCACATCCCCCTTGCATAGCAGCTTGGGTGACATGACTTTCCTCAGCTGGGAATAAATAGCCATGTATCCTGTCAGGAAACTGTATAACTAATACTGCAACTCTGATTCTACACAGTCTGCATGGCAACAAAATATCCATATACAGTGCTATTTCATGAATATTCAAACCATTGATTCATATACCATTTAAAGTTCAGTAAATAAATATTCATCAGGACATAACTTTGCACTTGAATATTCATGAGGTAAAGGGTTAAAATGCTCTTCAAAACAATAGTGATGTTATTAATAAGCATCTATAAAAAACAACTTAAGAAGGACTGAACTTTGTCTCACTTCCACAACAAGGGTACTACCGGTATATGAATGCCAGGTGCCATAATGGTGAAAAAAGTGTTAAAAGTAAAGCAACCTTGGTTTGATCCTGGGCCAGTCTGACTTTGTATGTGAAAGTATATTTGGATGCCCATTTGGTTTAATTATGTGTGTTTGTCTTAAGCATATATTATTAAATTGATATTTTTTCCAAACAAATTTACATAATTACAATCTAACAGGGGAGAATTAACAAAGCATCATATACCTTAGCAAAGTGGAGTCCGTATTTATTTTTCAATTCACTGTAGACTCGGCTGTACTCCTCCAAGGAGAGTAAGGTAAGGGAGGTAAGTGATGTCCGTAAGCTTGGCTGTTCACTCCAGCGCGCAAGTTTCTTCAGTAATTGGCCTTGTAACCAAGTCAATGAGAGTTTCCTGTCAGAGTCATCTTTGAAGTCTGTGCAATTTACACACAGCTGTAAACTGGAAAGATTAATCAATTCACCTTGCTGTAAACTTAATTAATTCCATGACTGATGAAAGTGGCTTATTGAAGATTTATTTTTATGATTTGCTTGTTTGTTCTGGTGTTAACATTCTACCAACAGTATTTTAGTAATTTTGGGACTTTTGTGTACTTAAGATAGTGCTTCCACACTGCAGTATCCCGCTGTAGACCTGTGGCATGATACCATTATCACGACACAGAGCAAGTTAGTCCTGGAACTAACCTTTTATGCTGAACACCAAGCAAGGGAGTCATACCAGTGATTACTTTTATGAATTAACATTTCACCTCATGAATATTCATATACAAATCCACTTGATGAATATTATCTTACTGAAATTAAAGTAGTATATGAATCAATGGATTTTTCTTTATTGTACAGACTATTTAGATTCCGGGCTACAATAATACATTAATTTAAGAATAAACAAATTTACAAATATAAGAGCTACACATGACTATAAAATCCAGTGTTTCTAACCTTATCCAGAGAAAAAAATAGTTATTGTACACGTGAAATAATTTAAGAATGTTTTTATATCCAAATTTTAACCAATTTTATGTATGCTGTACTTAATAAATCATGATTAATATACATCAACATATTCCTCAATTGTTTAAATAATGTTCAAATATGTCAAAGTTCTAAGTAACTTCATAATAACTGAATTACCTTGACTTGCTGTAAGAGAACTGGTATACTAACTCTATCTGCAAATATTCATCCTCAGTAGAACTCTTAGATCTCAGTGGCACAAAGGTAAATGTCTCTTTTGCTTTATCTGGAACAAAAAATCCTGTCATGAATAACTTCCAGAGAATCTAGCTAAAAAGTACATCAGAATTCTCTACTTGTCAGTATTTCCAGTGAAATCTGGAGCACTTGAAATTCCTTATTATTTTTATGGTGGGACATGAATCATATTGAGAATTTGTCTGCTTTTACTTCTGTAGTCAAAGCATGATAGTGAGATAAAAAAAAAAAAAAGTGGTCAGAAAAAAAGAGCACAAAAATGTCATGGTGAAGATAAATGCAGGTAGATTTGTTGGAGATAGATAACATAAAAAGAGGCCCTGTCTAAGACATTAGCAGCCTACACCATCAAACCTGCTGGCATAGCTCAAACCTCATCAGTCATCAGTAGCAGTGAAATTTTGACATAACATAAAAGGATACTGAAGATAACAGAGCAAGCATAGGCAATATCTGGTACAGTAGTCAAAGACGTAGCTTACATAATAACTGTTTGTAGAGAATGGCATAAATATGTATGTGGAGTAAATTCAGTATCCTATTTGAGACTGTATCTTTATCTCACTGTCTATAAACAAATGCAGGCTGTAGTTGTATTTTTATTAAGTCACCAAATTCCAGAAGTCAAATACATGTGTTAATAATTATCATGTATGTACCAGTAGCTATTTACTGTTATGAATACAAAGACTTTTCTTTGGCAACAAAATATTTCAAACAGGTAAATTTGAAAGACATATACCATAGATAATAAGCTCAGGTATATTTGGATGTCGTTCTGGTTGCTTGGGTAACATCTCTCGCACTATGATTGAAATCTCGTCGTCTCTGATATCAGGAAGACCTTTGATTTCATCAGTAGGTTTGCCCAACTTACTTTCAATATCTTCATTAACAGTTTCAAAGTTTTTTGACGTAAACCCCAACATGCTTATAATCTCTCTTACGCGGGTTTTGGTTATTTTCCGATCCTTCATTACCTCAAAATAGTTTATTCTAGACCCACATAAACGCCTGTTGACAACATGGGGTTTGTTTATCCATACTGTTAGTGCATTTGCAAATCCAGCTGCATTACCTGATGTCTTTTCGGAGCAAAGAGAGTGAAAATGATAAGTAAATATATCATTTTCATCAAAAATACTGGCTTTAAATACTCTAGATACTTCTGTCGTCATATTTGGTTTGTATTTCATTCACAATACATAGCTACGGTATATATCAGAAAAAAGTTCGCCCTTGTCTTTCATTTTATCTAATAAATTTGTTATACATCAAAAGATCGCTTTTGTGAAGAAAAACGTTCAAACAGTAAGATGTGGCATTTCGTATTGTAGCTACATAATTTAACATGGGGGCTGACATATTGTTTAAGACTGGTCACCAAACTTTCATCCTTGGTATCCAGTCTAAGGCCGAGGCTATCGACACGACGATCTCCCTATATGCACGAATGTCGTGTCGATCTCAAAGCAGAGTTGTCGTTCGTTCCTCTCTATCTCTACTATGGGCTCAATGACATTTAACGATCTTCCTAATGTAGCGTGGCGTATATATAGGAGATGACTTTAGTCAGATTGTCTGAGCCCCAAACTCCGCGCACCGGTTACTCTAACCATTGCCATCACACAAGTCACGTGATGATAGTTGAAACCATGTGACCAACATTTATAGTTTTATAAATTAATGTTATATGATTTGATTTTTAGACGGCGATATCGCCGTCTTATGCTGAAGAACGAAATCAGGCCTTGCTAATTTGCATATTTTCCACAACAATTTTAACTGTACCTCTCCGCGCTTAGTGCGGATCCATGTAATGCGATTCTGCACTAACGAATACGAGTGGAATATGTTACACGGACGTTTAAATCATAACCGTAACCGCTTTTAGTTTGTTATTGTTTGTTAACATGTTTTCTTTTGCCATCATTTTACACTGGAAGCATCAATTTTAAGCGTGAAAAAAATATCCGTGACATTTCTTAACCAGAACAGCAACCCATCTTACGTACATGAAGATCTACTCCTGTAAAAAGAAAAAGTAGTGCTCCGTATGTATGTAATTGACCTAAAGTAGTCCACACAATATTTTGCATGATGGAGAGTTAGGTTCCTCCCAGGGCATTTCTTAACTTTGAAATAGATAGGCAAACATTCTTGTATCTTAAATAATCAAATACCTGGTCAATTTCCACACATACAAAACAACAGATAGAATTCGCTAGCACTAGAGAAAGAGAATGACCTACTTAGGTATGCAGCTCTTTATGAATGAAAGGTTCATGACCTTTACTCCGGATTATTATGTTACAAACAGAACTTCTGTAGCAACAGCGAATGGAGTTTTTGTCGTCATGTGACTGCTTCAATAACTTCAGAAACGCTGGGTTTAGAATGTTAATCCCGTCGCCGTCTCTCAGCGCATTGTGCGCTTTGATTTACTTTTTTCGAAATCATGAATGTTATCTGGTGGCAGTAGTTATCGACAACTGTAAGGGGAGGTAACTACTGTGGCGGAGTTTGTCTGAGCCCACCACAGTCTAGGTGAATGTAATGTTAGCCGAGATTTGAATACCTAGGGAAGCAGCTCTAAAATAGAAAATTATCACACGTAAAGCCAGACTTCCTTGCGCGCGCTCGGCTATTATCGGTCGTTTCCGTAAACGTCGATTTTTGCTCTCTCGATAAACTTAGGCGATATCCGTTGATATAGTTCGGCAGAGTTGTGAATACCTAGATATAATATAGCTTCGTGGCATCGGTAACTAATTCTTGGACATAATTAAACTGGTCGCTAAATGTAATAATTTTCAGGGAGGAGATCTTAATGAAAAAAGTCGTATCAGAATGTTTTCTTAAAACAATATTTGATAATAATGAGATAAAGTTCCAGCAGAGATGTGAAAGCTACGTGGTTCCAGGTTATATAAAAAATATGAGTAACGTTATTAAACCAGAGATGTGAAAACCTAGATGTACCTCCGTGATTAAACGTTTTACATATCTTCATATTCAAATGATAATCCCTCTTATTTTCCGTTAAAATCCTGTTTCTGCGTTTTAAAGAACATGTTAAAACATATTTCCTGGTAAGAATAAAGTTTATTGTTTGGTATGATTATGAAATTTCCTGTTTGGATCAATCAGGGGGTATTAAGAGGGTTATCCGGGTTAATTGATCCGTTTTTGTGCAGAGAGGTGTCTAATTGGATAGCATGATTTATGGCCCTGGGTGTAACTTATTGTCAAATCTCAAGACATTAGCCTATCACATAAAGAGGTGACGTTTACAGATGACCGCGCTTTATTAAGAAATCAGATTTTCTGACTTGTAGCGTGTTTTTTTGTGTGTGTGTGTGTTTTTTTATCGGAGTTACACAGGGCGTAATAAATGTGTCGGAAATTACGTAGATTATTGTTTAGATAATTCGCCTGAGACAAACTGATATTGTATGTGTTTGTGTGCAATAAGAAGGTAATCTGCTAATTGAGCAAACTCGTTTTTTCACACACCATCTTCAGTTAACTTCCTGTGAAATGCATATTTGAAGAGGGTATGGGGACGTTATGACATACAGCAAACCGGATTTAAGTTAAAATGGGATGAGGATTAAGGTCTGGAATGCAGCATAGATGTTGTGAAGCAAAGTGCTTGGAAACAACGCAAAGACTTTAAAATCGCGATTCGAACTTCTCATCGGTAACAGAGGAAACAAGACAAATCACGAGTGAGAGGTATGAATTCCTGTACTTTGAATTGTCATACAGGAGTTAAGTTCTTTAAATAGTTGGATCAACAATAAACAAAAATCTCTACAATACTATGTGTTTATAGATCTTCGTAATAAGAACAAAATAAAATGAACTTTAAAACACACACACGCATTATAATACAGTTAATCCTTAGGTTTGAGAATAAATTCCTTATTTTAAAAGAGCAATTCTTAGGGAATGTTTCCTTCCCAAATAATTATTTCAAAACTTACTCATACACTATCGATTTCAAACAGTAATAGAATACAACTACTGTATAAATCAAAGCGCTGAGAAACGGCGGCGGGATTAACAGGAAAAAGCTATAATGATGTATAATTTATAAATGTCACTGATATATTGTTCACGCTTAAGATAAATGTTTACAGAGTAAAATAATGGTAAAAGAAAACATGTGAACACATTAAAAGCGGATACGGCTATGATTAAACGTCTCTGTAGCATATCCTACTCGTACTTGTTAGTGCAGAATCGCAATGCACAAATCCGCACTAACCGCGCGGAGAGGTACTGTTATACTTGTGTCAAAAATGCATCAGCAAGGTCAGCAAGGCCTGTTAAGCGTTTGTGGCTACTAGAAACGGCGGCAAGCTGCCGTTTAATATAATGCCCCCCTCCCCACACACACACACTTGAACTATCCCTCTTTTTCTCTGCTAAAACACGCATAAATAAAATTCAATTGTGTGAATTTACGGTTTTAATGGAATGGTAATATATGTAATATTAAAATAGCTGTATTGATATGTCTAGTTCATCTATCTCAAACCCCCTTTTCAACGATTTATCATGTCACGTTATAGTGGTAATCACATGGATCCGATTAGAGGCCCCATCCCTCTTTCTCTCTGTCTGTCTCATTCTCTCTCTCTCTCCAGTACATGTTTTTGTTGTTGTTGATTTTTTCAGTCTCTTTATGAACACTTATAAGCCATTGTTTAACATAAAATTATAGGGGAAGGTCTGACTCTTAGTTGGTAGAACTTGTAGACCAACCCCATTTCATGTATTATATGAAATAAAATACGTTTAAACTAAAACGATTTATCAGCCGATATTTAACGTAATTGCAAATACTTTTTTTTTATTTTGTAAGATTATCGTCACAAATTCAAAATTGCGGTCGCTCTGCAATTTTTTCCGATGATGCATCAAATCAAGCGTAACCCGCGGACAAAGAGTTTAACTATGTGACGTCACAGTTTCCACTCCGTTTAATGTAGCTCGGTGGTAAGAGAGCGTCGAAAGTACTTAATGCTTGTCGTCACGTCGGATATTAAGTATCACAACCAACTTTGTCCAGAGGTAAATTATAGCAGAACAGTGGATTATGCAAATCTAAAATTCTCTTTTACATTACGCTGAGTATTATAATTAAACATTTTTTTAAAATATCTATACCGTAGATAGACTTATAAGCAGGAGTGGATATCAATATTTACTTCCCTGGTGTAAAGGACACTTGTAACTATCGATCAGGTCTAATTCCCAATGGATAAAAAATGGTGACCCCTCTCTCTTTATTATGAAAAACCATACAGAACACTAAGCATTGACCCAGAAAGAGAACCTGCAAATATTGACATTTGAAAAGATAATTAACAGAGATGTGAAAAACTAGATGTACCTCCGTGATAATTATATAGAAAAATTAAAGCCAATTTACTAAAACTTTTCTATCTTTTTTTTTTTTGGGGGGGGGGGGGGGGGGCACACTTTGTTTTAAAAGCTATACATTTTGCATTTATGTCTGATAGCTCCTCTAGGTAAATAAATTCCCAATTCATTAAAAAGGAAATATCACCCAAGTACCCAGTGAATATTTTAGCTAAGCGCACCAAAAATGCAAGGTTAATTGTATCTTATATCAGGTGTTATAAATAGAATCCTTATTTATAATTATTATGTTAAGAACTACACTTATTTATTTCTTATCAATTTCAATTAGAAATTAAACAAACCTAACCAATTAACACCTACTTTACGGAACGTTGGTAAATACGATAAAAAAATATCACCTACATAATTTCAATGTAGTGGCGGGTTAGTACTTTATTTTAAAGAACATTTAAGGCGAGGTATTGAAATAGTTCGCACTCATTTAGATACTATTGTGTGGCTTAAACTGGATAAAGATTTTTTTAGTTTTGAAAAAGATGTGTATGTGTGTGGGTTATATTTGTGGGGTGAGGACTCTCCTGCTTATAGTAAGGCCAGTGTTGATCTTTTTGAGATTTTACAGAATGATATATATGAATTTGAGTTGTTGGGGTCATTCTAAGATTTGGGGTTATACATGGTCTAAAAAGGTAGAGAAAATTCACTTAAAATTTTTGTAAAAATATTTTAAAGGTTAGAAATACGACATGTTCATTGGGAGTTTATGGTGAGCTGGGTAGATATCCGTTATATATAAAACGTTATTTAAGTATTTTAAAATACTGGTTCAAATTATTAGATTCTGATAATATTATCTTACAACGAGTGTACTCTTTGTCTTTGGATGATTGTTCTAAAGGTTGTATGAACTGGGTTTCAAATCTAAAAAAGATGTTGTGTGAATATGTTTTTTTCATATGTATGGAATAATCTGGAAAATGTTAATGTTAACATGTTTTTATGTCTATTCGAAGAAACATCAAAAGACAATTTTATACAAAACTGGTACTCCGCAAAAGAAAAAGTAGTGTTTTATCTTTGTTTAACTCTGTTGAAACACATTTGAATATCAGTGTATTTAGATGCTATTCCTTATTCATTACGATCTTTCATTACTAGGTTTAGATTATCAGCTCATTCGTTAAGGATTCAGACAGGAAAATATGCAAAAAATAGAGTAACAAGAGAAGATAGACTTTGTCAATGCTGTAATGGTAATTATGTCGAAGATGAATTACATTTTATACTTATCTGTTCGTGTTATAAGGATATTAGAAAAAACAACAACAAAAAAACATTATTATTATTATAATCGTCCAAATATACACAAGTTAGGGGAATTGATGAATTCAAGTAACAAAATAACTCTGATAAATTTAGCTCATTATATGAAGGATGCATTGTCTTTAAGATCTTATATTATAAATATAAATAAAGATTGAATATTATGGTTCATCCTCTTTAAATTGCTGGTTTAGAAAATTAATTCTTATGGTATATAGTGTGTGTGTGTGTGTGTGTGTCCCATTTACAAAACAGAATTACAACATGCAAACAGAATTATTTTATTAAGTGACAGCATGTTATTTTCATACTTTGGAGTGAAATTTTGATGAGAAATATATATATATATATATATGTACATGGTACAAATCAATAAAATATATGTTCTGTTTTGTTCATAAATTAAGGTGAAGAATCGCGGTTACGAATTATTATTCGTTAAATTATTGGTTACGAATTAACCTGTAAAAAATAAAACGTTGCCCGCACGACGGTCGTGCCGATAGCATCTATATTGGTGTAAAATTAACCTCCATCGCGTTGTGAGAAGAAATCGTTATGAGAATTATCAACATTAGCGATGTGATGGCGGTTTTTTTGCATTTTCATGTTTGGTAAGAACGTTTTTATGCTCCCGGACTGATAGATGTTTTTGGTCTGTTTCTTAACATTGGTCCTTTCATACAGCCTCCAAACTTCACAGGTGAGCTATATGCATACACGCCAGATCCAGTTCTCGACAACATAAGAAGTTATTGCAAGAAAAATGAACAAAACGATCCCTCACTTTTATATTAAATATATCATCAAATGCATCAATATCTTCCTTTCAAATGTAATAAATTTTCAGTTGTACTTACAACAAATATAAAAAACCTTAAAGCCATTCAAAATGCCATTCTTTGTTGACCCCCCCCCCCCCCCCCCCCCTTACCAAGATAAGAGAAGAATGTCACCCTGCTGGGAGTTCACATGGTTCTTAAACTGTCAATCAAGTATGTTTACATTAACTGGCTTATCCAACCAGTGTACGTGTGAAACACATGGTTAACGGTTGACCTACTTTACA
>CM037792.1:49248217-49298217 GCA_021229015.1 Solen grandis | reverse complement strand
ATCTGTAGTATACTACAAACGTCGGCTAAGCAATTTCAATTTTAGCGTGTACAATCTTGAAAACCGACAGGCATTTTGTTATTTGTGGAATGAAAGTGTTTCAGGAAGAGGGGCATGCGACATAGCAAGTTGTGTATACAGCTTTATTGAAACAAATGTTAAAAATGGCATTAAAAAGTTTATTTTTTACTCTGACAACTGCAGTGCTCAGAATAAGAATAAATACTATATTTCCATGCTGTGGTATGCTATGCAGAAATTCAGTCTTTCTTGTATTGAGCACAAATATCTTGAAAAAGGACACACACAAAACGAAAATGACTCGGTTCATGCTTCAATTGAAAGAGCAAGCAGACACATATCTATCTACACAACACCTCAGTGGGCAAGTGTAATTCAGTCTGCTCGGCCAAAACAACCATACACTGTTAAAGAAATGGACATTTCCAACTTTTATGATTTTTAACAAATTTCATGTGTTTTGAAAAATTTTGACTTGGACTCTGACAGGGAAAAGGTTCGCTGGACAGATGTCAGGAAATTTAAAATAAATTCTGATGATCCAAGCCTAGTACAGCTTCAGTATGAGTATGATGGGCCAGTTCACTTTTTAAATTTGACACAGCGCCTTCGTCGAAATCAGGCCATGACAAATGCTGACAAAATTAAACTTCAACCACTGCATGCAGACCTATTACCAATTTCAAATGACAAATATAGGGATTTGATGTACTTATGCAAATGTGGAGTCATCCCGACAGTACACCATCTATTCTATTTTCTCCTTCCACATGAAAGTGAGCAGTTGGCCTAATAACTGGTTTAGTTCATTTAGTAGAAACTACGTAGTTATATATGTAGCTAACAGGCCTCTGTGCACAGAAATATATATGTAGCTAAGAGGCCTCTGTCCACAGAAATATATATGTAGGTAACAGGCCTCTGTCCACATAATTATATATGTAGCTAACAGGCCTCTATGCACAGAAATATATATGTAGCTAAGAGACCTCTGTCCACAGAAATATATATGTAGCTAACAGGCCTCTGTCCACAGAAATATATATGTAGCTAAGAGGCCTCTGTCCACAGAAATATATATGTAGCTTACAGGCCTCTGTCCACATAATTATATATGTAGCTAACAGGCCTCTGTACACAGAAATATTTATGTAGCTAAGAGGCCTCTGTCCACAGAAATATATATGTAGCTTACAGGCCTCTAACCACATAATTATATATGTAGCTAACAGGCCTCTGTCCAGTCCATACAGCAAATGAGACTTTTTATGAATTGTTCCATGTTTTATCACAAACATAAAAATGACAACAAGAGTAAATAATCATATTCTTGTTGCAGATGGTACTTCTTCTTTTATGGAGTTCATTTTCTCATTGTGTTCATTCCTTAGATAAATACATATTGATTGCAAAATGTTAGGTTGTTTTAGTTCTCATTTATTCCCTTTAATTTTACTATTCAAATAACATTTATTGATACAAAATAATGTATAGCATTTTAAAGATAGAATACTTAGAACCATTTTTATAAACATAATTATTAAAACCTTGGTGTAAAAGAAGTCTAACTCGAGATAGAATAGTCTTTCATTGAGATGTTGACACAACGATTCTTTAAAATTTGATGCAAAACTATTCTATCTAATAAATATGCAATAAAAACAGATTTACTTGATGAATATTAAATAATTAGATGATAACTGCTATAAAACATTGTTTTGTTATAATTCTAGGTCAAAAAATAGTACTTCAGCTCTGTAATCCTAAAATAATCAGTTTTTACCTTCTCCTGAACATTTCTGAAAAACCTAGTTAGAATAGTCTTCCGTTGACCTATCGATTTCTTAACTTTGAAATAGAGGAAAGGCAAACATCCAAGTGTCTTATATAATCAAATACCTTGTCAATTTCTACACATACTCGACAACAGATTGAATGAATAAACCAGGTTCACTAGTACTGAAGAAAGGGAATTACCTACTTAGGTATGCAACTATGAATGAAATCAGGTTCATGACCCTTTCTCCAGATTATAATGTAACAAGCAGAGAGCGATTTCAGCAAAATATAGTTGCAGGAAAGCGTGTAGAGTTTTTGGCGTCACATTACCTTTGCCTCTATTGCATCAATCACATCTGAAACGCTGGGTTTAGAATAAAAGCTGTTTCATGTTAACCCCGCCGCCGTCTCTCAGCGCATTGGGCGCTTTGATTATCTGTAATACTAGAACCTTTTTTTCCACTAAATAATGACAATAGCATAGCCTAGTGATGAAGGTAAAGATTTTAGAAGATTTTAGTTGTTTGATCCCTGGCTTCAACATCATGTCGTTAACTATGTTGGTACTGATATATCCCCCTCCCGCTGCAACAAAGCTCCTACATGATATAAATGCTGTTGTTGGAACGAAAAACCATCGTTATTCTTTCAAATGCTACAATTTAAATCGCAATACTTAATACACGACCAATGAATCAATCTATGCAAATGACGTATTTCGACTGCAATAGTGTTTAAAATCAATAAAATATCAAACAAACTGATCAGCAAAATAACAAGATGAACATGCAATATTTAAACACTATTGATTAAATGACTATTCTGATGACATCTACTCGGAGGACGGCCAAAATATACACCTCTGTACTAAGCCCACCATTTCTTGAATATGATGAATTACTCAATGATTATGAAATGCCTGTATGACTGCAGACTGCATTTTTTTTCAGACATATGTTATTAAAATTAACTTCGATGGTTCTAAAAACAATTCGAATACCATTACTGTATATACAGTAAATGATAATCGTTGATGATGCTAATAAAAAAGATCATTTGAATAGAATTGCAATTTAAATTATCTTTGCGATCTTACAATACACATATATGGTACAAAAATTTTAATTAAATATATTTCACCAACAGATCAGAAAGTAACATTCGCCATAAATCGCCAAATCTATCTAAAAACTTCCTTATTTGATAGGTTTGATTACCAATATAGCAACTGAGTATAATATCTTAAAAATGCAATTAAAACGGGCTATACTCTGTTCCGTATTGTTAGGTTTTCCTAAATATTTACCCGTCTAATTACGATATAAATGACAAAATCATTCTCATTTCAATAATTAAACATTAAAAATGTTAGGAAGTCAGTTTTCAATAAAAAATAAAAAAAAGCTAATTTGAATGTAAGTTTTCAAGGTGGCAAGTTCATGAGTATTCAATGAATAGCTTCATCAAGCATTTTCTTTTACATTTATAAGTGGCTCGTTAGATATTTAATTTTCCTAAAATGTGTCTCGGTACTTTATGATCAAACACAAATGTTCGGAAATCACTATTTGTTATAAAGACATGAATACTCTATCACAATTATTTACCGTTCATACTTTAAGTATCAACTATATAACAATCATTGAAAACTAGACATCGTTCACGAAGGAAAACACAATCTGCTTCTTTCAGGCAATGACTACAGAACAACACATATTAACATCCTAAGAAGCTATAAAACGTCGGAAATATTTACATTAGGCACAATGTGACTAACAAACAGAAACTGATCATTCCCATACCGGATATTTGTCCCTTGCTTTATAGTGCCAGTTATGCGGCTCACTAAAGTTATCTTATTAGTCAGTATGTCAATATGGACTAAAGAAAAATAAATATCATTTCAAACATCTCTGTAATGAATAATCATTTCTTTGATGATTTTTAGAAGAGTTTCCAGTGAAGTTTCTCTGTTCATACTCGATAGTAGTGAAAATATCCTTTATCAGGTCGTTTCTTCTCTGTTGCAAGCATTCTTCCAGGGATATCCGCATTTCCGTCTGAGAGTTCAATATCGTTAGGACCCCCTCTCTTTTACACTGTATCTATTATGTCAATTGCCTGTTCCTTTTCAGAAGGCGTAGGAGCAAACATCTCTCCAGTTTTATATACACATTTTATGTCATCAGGTGAAACACACCTCATAGAGGTGATGGTGTCATTGCAATAAGAATCTGGGCTTTTGGAATAGCTTCGTTCATCACAACAATCCAAGATGTGTTCTTCGATGTCTAGCTCATTTTCATTTAGAAAATTCTGAGTTCCTTCTTTATCGGAAATCAAGTTCTTCTTTCTTGTTATCTTTTCTTAACATTTTCATTGGTTAAATTTTAAATTCCTTAACCCCGTTTTTTAATAACATTATTCATGTTGGCACATTCAAATTTTGGTTTGAAGTTATCCAATCCGAGTTTAGCCATAAACAACTCAACAGGACCAAGTAATTTTGCAACTTGTTCTTCGATGTCTCGGTTACGATTGGTAAATCCTACGGTTCTTCCAACTCTCAGATACGCCTTAATTCTGGGATTACAAACAGAAAATGAGGAAACATGGTCGTAATTAACTAGGATGATGTTCTTAGTTACATCCGCCACAAACATGTTCCATCCATATTTCCATTCGTTCTCAGTCCACACTCGTCCTTCTTGTAATAGGTAACTTTCCGAGAGGATGAGCAAAAAATTTCGACAATATTTTAAGACGCTGATCGTAACATCATCGCGGACATCGCCTAGTGGAATATCTCGATATGGGAGAAACAGATTGTAACCCTTGGCCTCCAAAACTGGTACAAGTGTGAAATTGACCCATTTTCGAAGGCTGTCATTCTCGTCATCAAATGAAATGATAGCATCAAAACGCGTTCTAACTACTGGTGAACTTCTAAGGTTTTGTTTGAGTCTTGTCCAAATAATGAGTATTTCAAACCTGAATTTATATGACAATGACGCAACGAATATAAAGACTGCTGTTAAACATCCGACAAGCAATGCGATCATCAGCAAGATATTGTTGTCTTCAACGCAATTTAAAAGGTCACTATTAAATGCAGTTGCTGAAATGATTTTGTTTCCATCAAGAATACAATCAAAGATCTTGTATTCAGAACACGGTTTAACGGATACCCAGTTTTCTATCCAAAGATTCCTGCAACTGCAGTATATCTTTAGATTTTCCATTTTAACGCTACACATGCCCCGGAATTGAATAATCTGTGGTAATTCGTGCAGCGATGGGTTATTTGATATATCGATGAAATGTGCATATTGAAGATTTCCAATTATTTCTGATGGAAGTTCAGCAAGGTTGTTACCAGATATATTTATCACTCTTAAGTTAGGCAGATATGGCAGTTCCGGAATAGACGTTATCATATTTTCTGAAACATCTAGATTTATGAAGTCTGAATTCTTTGAGTATGGGATACTCTCGGGTAGTTTTGTTAATTGTCGGCTAGAACAATTTATATACAATGTATTGTGACTTGGCTTGTCTAGACAATCGCAACCTTTTGGACAAGACAAGTCGTCCAATTCACAGATCAATTTTTCCTGGTCAACATAATAAACTTCCTGACCTTTTAATTCTGGTGGAGAGTCGCATTTAAGTACATGATAGTCGAGGAATAGATTCTCCAAGACATCTGCAGTTTGATTCACAATGTCCTGTATATTACAATCACAATTCAGTGGAGCCCCTAAAAATGAAAATCCACATTCTATTAATTTTCCGAGCTCAGCCAAGCTTTCAAGATGAAGGAGGTCTTTGAAATCAGGCCAGATTGCAAAGTTGTTGTCTACGAAAGAAACAAATCCAGGACAGTAATTTAGGGTGTGATCCAGTCTTATGTCTAAATCATTGGAAAGTTCGTGTATTTTGTTTTGTTCGAACGAGATTTTACAAAATGGATGATACGTCATCATATTTGTAACATCTAGTGTTTTAATCTCGTTGTTGTCCATGTGGAAATTAAATATGTAGACCCATTCAGACATTAGTATTCCTGGTTCAATTGCTTTGATATTATTGTGTTTGAAATCAGCTTCTCGAAGAAATTTCAAGTTCAGTAATGAAGTTTTGGATATTTGAGTTAATCTATTTTGTCTCATATCCAAACTGTCCAAGTGTCTTAAACAAGTAAGGTCAGGTAGGTGTCGTATTTTATTATTCACAAAACTCAATTTTACAATGTTTCCCCAGAACAGATGAAAATCTTTGAATATTCGCAATCTTGTTTCATTCATCCTCTCTTCATTATCCCAGTCACAAATGTTGCTGGGAATTTCTGTCATGTCTGAATCATGATGTTCAATTGTGTATACGTCACTATCGTTATACTCATGTGATGACACCACTACTGTCTTCCCTAGTGATGTCACAAACTCCAATGGAAAGTTCTTCTCGGAACCTGACCACGTGGTCAAACTATTACAAACACAACATTCAAAGTACTCAACTGCATGTATGGCAGGAGACTGATTTTTGTACTGATCACAATATGTTGAGCACAGCAAGTCCTTCCTGTGGTGGATCCAATCAGGGTCCCAAGGAACATACGACATTAAAACTGGCGGTACTTGACTTAGGAATACAACAATAAACAGTGGCGCCAGTGGTAAATAATTCCCTCTTTCCATTCTGAAAATACAAGAAATACGATTTAAAACATCGATTCTGGAACCTTTTCCGTGTAATACATTTTATCAGATGGACCAAAAATCACTTTGGCAACATACGTGACATGAATTGATGCAGTGAAGCAAGTTGCTGCAACAGATCAGACTAGCTTTTATGAATAGGCTGCATGAACAGTGGATTGAGTCGAATCATAGTTTGTAAATGATTATGATGTGGGTGCCCGGATAGCGTTTTGGTTAACTCACTGCAACCCTCGTTCGAACCCGTCGGTCGGACGTTGTATGTGAAAGGATTTGGTCGCCCGTCCGGACACGGGTTTTATTTTTAGGTTTCCTCCAAAACTAAGGACAACGCGAACGCCGCGATCAATGCCAACAAGAAAATATTCATAAGAGATGTCGCTTTCTGTCCAATCGTTGTTAAGGGATTAAAGTTGAAACAGGTTTTCTTTCATGTTTCTGTCAATGGTTGTGCATGGTCATTTTGTTTAAAGTCAAGAGATAAATGTCTGTTTGGTATCTCAGTGATGGAGGACGGTCCAGCTGCTTAATTTAAAGGCTAAATAACGCCGAGAAATGTTTTAATAAAATACTTTTCTATGATGATCTGCAATTATCTCTATTTTGATTTATAATTAATAGTTAGGTTTCCAAGCCGTCGAGACAAATATTATCAATTAGACAAGGAGGTCTCTGAGAAGGAATAATTGGATGATTTTTTTTTACAGTATTATATCATTTTCAAATCCTAAACTGCAGATAGATGATTTAATTAAATACTAAGCTAGGCTAAGCTGTTGCATTAAATGTTATTCAGATTGGCAGAAATAACGTTTTGATCAGTCTTAATCAGATTGCACATAGCCTCAAAAAATGCAAGAGTGATCTAGAAAAAGAAATGAAAATTTTAAGTTATAGTTAAAAATAAAACGTTAATACAAGAACATTTATGAAAAGATAAAATGGTCTAAAATTGTATGTTATTTAAGAACTATATAACATTATACATGTACTCATTTAACTAGTGTATTTAGAATTTAATTAATAAGTGTTATTATAGACTCGATTATGTTCCAAAATTCCTTGTAAAAAGTGAATCGAGTAGAGTTTCATGAGCACATGAAAACATTCGTTATTGTAAAAATCTGTCTACAAATAAATATCGGGAAATAGATAGTTTTTTGTTAAATTTGCATGCCGTTGTAAGAACAATTACTAAGTAGGAATAAATACAGAAATAGATTTCATCTAACCTTTAGCATTTATCCAGCTTTACTGCAATCAGCTACAACAACATCAGCCTGCTTTCGATTGAAGGATTATAAACCGTTTTCTTTATTTTATACTCAGCCAAAAATCACATTTCATTACTTCATAATTAGGCGTTGTTAATGTGTTTGTGGATCAAGTATGAACCACTTTGTCACAAAACAATGATCTATCAATGCATATCACGCGTGTGTCTTCCGGGTCGGAGGATGTCAGCCAAACTTGGCTAACCTTAGAATTACCCATTTTAAACGTGGGGTATATGCACTGTGAACAGAGCAAAACATAATTTGTACTATATCGTTTTTATTTACCTCAGAGACCAAACATCAACTGATATTGTAAAGGTTTACGATGCCGCGTTTTTCCGATGCCGGTCGGAATGCTTCAAGAAGGTGTATCTGCCGCAGACAACATTAGGGCATTTAACTACAGCCGAAACACAGAGCATGAACTGGTTGACGCTGATATGCATGGTCTTCCTAGGTCAAAATGACAAAAAATAATTACCCAACGGGACGATAATAATATAGCATTGACGCACTTGCGCGAAATATGATCAGACCCGTTTATAATGTCCTTGAATTAGCAACACGTTAACGATTTTGCATATCGCCCGTAAGTGACATACTAATTTATCGCAGTTGCAGGATACGTTTACGCTAGGATGTGCGTAACCGTCGTGAATTGAACTATTTGCCCCTGTCCCATCAATTCGGAGGCGGGGCGAGATGCAATGGTTACCAATGTCTCATAACATAAAGCATTAGAGCACATCTGGAACGAGATTTGGGGACGTGTCGACCTTCATTATGTGCCGAGTAACATCAATGGGCTGACTAATGCCCTTGTGTGTCTTACCAATCATTTGAGGAATCTTTACGTCAACTCAAAAAGTTGACGTGAAGAGACAGTAATTGGAGCTAGAGATGTTCGTAACTGATATCATTTTTTAATTAAAAGACTTAAAGGATTTAAGAGAATTGCAAGCAAAATAAAGATATTTAACCCACAAAGATACAGAATGGACACATTCCAATTTGACACCCACATTATATATGATGTCATTTAACAACAAAAAAAATGCCTGAAAAAGATTAAAAGTAAGTAATTAAGTAAAGTAGAATCAAGTTTTAATTCCATTTAAACATGCGAGCAATATGCGCGGCAAGGGCGCAGTAGACCGTGTCGCTTCTTGACCGCGCGGTATTCTGAGAGTTCCTGCGCATTCTGTTATCGATGGGCGCGCAAGAAGCAAGCTAGTTTTTAATATTTCCCACCCTCCCAAATCCAATTTTACATGCTGTTTTGTTTATTGCTAGACTTTGATATAAGGTGTTGTTCTGACGATGTATTCACTCATTCATTATTCATTCATATTTATTTTATTATTTACTATTAATTTGTTATGTGTGTTGTGAAATGCTGTTGTGAATGTTTCAATAATGATTTATTGATTAGTTGCGCGCCTATGATTAATTTGGAGCTGTAGTTAGTTGATAGTAGCAATAAAACTCTCAGTATCCCCTAACATGTTGTTGTTCGTTTGTTTAAGTCTTTATTTGGATCTATGACATGAAAGCGTTAGCCGTTAACCTTTTGTTTAAACTGTGTCTTTATCCGACGTTTTTCGAAATAAAAAGATAAACTATACAATCTTAAGTTTTATGACTGATTTTATGTTTCTAAGACCACCAATTCTTAATTTATCATCTATACCTTGGATATCAGCCAAATCTCGTTTAAAGAATCTTATTTAAAAGATCTAAGCGGATTTTCTCTACTATATATTTGAGGGATGAGGGAACGTTATCTCACAAATGTGTACTTGTAATGCGGAGTACTCATGTGGTATGCCTTCGTGCTTTATGCCAGATGGCCTATTTGTTTTAGTTTGTCGTACAGTTATGATACCACTCTTTTTGTGCCTGTGGCGACGTGGTAGAACGTCCGATTTGCACATTAAAGGTAACGGGTTCGGATCTAGCTCGGGCCAGTATGATGATATGAGACCATTAAAGACCATAAGAATATAATATGTACCACGCCACGGAATCAAACCCATGACTCTTCATGTGCAGACGTTTTCACCTTTCAGCCGAAATGACCAGTAAGATTGGTGAATACTACGGTCTAAATATACCGTTTAGTGGTAAGATTTGTAGAAACGGTCCAGTAGTCAAGTGGACAGTATACTCACCCTGTAAGTGAGGTGTCTTGCGTTCAAATCTTGGCTTGGCTGCACATATGTCAACGTTTGACATATTAATATCAGTCTAGTATAATATATACTACCATTACTCACCTTAAACAAAAATCTTTCCAAACCAACCCATAACTAATTTCAATCGCAGCTTTTTTTTTTTTTTCATGAAACCCTCTTCAAAAATTTTACTCTATGGATATTGAATCTTGTTTTGACAATGATAACCTTATTCAATACACGTTTGATTCGCAAATTTATTTTATCTTCTTTTATAAGCATTGTTACTACGAATGAGTATTCATTCCATTCCTTCTGTTGTCTCCCCTGTATTAGTGTTTAGGCAATTGTTTTAACCAATAAGAACCTTTCATTTTGCTTAATTCTTATTTCTGTTTTGTACTTTGTCCAAATTAGGAAGCTTGAAATATATAGATTGATAAAGCTACTGACTTTTGGTCTCATGGTGAGTGTTATTAAATTATGTTTACATACAAGGGCAGATAGATATAACATTATGATCTTATTAATATTGCATGCTTTGCTTAATCTTATACCTATTGTTCTGTACAATCAAATTTCAGAGCGGCCAATGTGACAAATATGTTTAGAAACGACATCGACTCTGATTGTTCGGGTAAATATCAAATAACACCAAAACAAAATGGGTGGATACCCATAGTGGTTTAGACACGGTTATGTATTTTTCGTCTTCAGATATCGATCAACACGTTAGGACGACTGCTGAAATGGTTACGTACTTGTTCATATTTCATTTGCATAATGGAATCGGAGAGAGAAAATAATGGACGGTGAGGAGGGGGTAGAATCGCCTTTTTGGCTATAGTAAATAACACATAAGATAAATGAAATGAAATACAATTAGCCATGTCGAAAAGTTGTTGAGTTTACCGTCGTTGCGACATTATTTCAGTCATAAAGCGACGCCCAGCTAATTAATAATTAAAGGTGGAGGGCGACTCCGAGGTTACAGCACATGAATAAGGTAATCGATACCTAATAAATCACCCACTATAAACATATGCGAGGGAAATTAGAAATGTCTTGGTCTGGCTTTTTTATCTTTTCTCGAGAAAAACAACAACAACAACAACAATTAAATAAATGAAAATAATTAATTGTAAAAACGTATTTTATATTATGGTCTCTGTTTCAAAAGAGAAAGACGAAAAGAAAAACACCAAGCAGACGCCCTCTTGCTCCAAGACAATGCACATGCTCACATGTGTCTTCGATATCCTGTCTCATCCAACTATTTCCATTGATTTGATACCCTCTGAATTTTAAGTATTTGCAAAACGTAAATCAGATCGGGGGTATTTACCAGTAGTGATGACGCCAGTTGGGCTGTTGAGGCATATTTGATCCGTTGACATGAATTTGTATTTACAGCTGTATACCGAAGAAATGATTTAGGCAACCTGTAAAAAGGTAAACAGGAGCATAATCGATACCATTTGGATTTTCTTCCTTAAATGTGTTATGTGTTCAGTTGAAACTGGTATGATATTAGCACACATATGCATATATATTAGATAACCTTTTAAATTAATGATATCATAAGTGACACGTATTCTCGCCAGTGTTCTTAAATAAACCAAGACTAATACTAATATGGCTAGAGCATCATGTTCAAATTTTATAATTACTCAAGAAATGGAAGGCTAGATTTTTAAAAGAGTAATGATCATGGAAACAATAATAAGAAGAGGGCCAAGATGGCCCTGTGTCGCTCACCTGAGTAAGATGGCTGTGTTAGGCATAATGACAAAAGATCTGGCATCTAAAGTGTTTTCTAACATTTGACTAAGTGACCTACATTTTGATCCTACCTGAATTTGCACTCAACTGGGAATTCATGCAGTCATCATTCATATCAAGTTTAGTGAAGACTGGGACAAAAATGTAGGCTTCTAGAGTGTTCACAAGATTTTTCTTAAATTTGCCCTGGTGACCTACTTTTTGATCCAATGTTTCCAAGTTTTGAATTCATCCGAGATTTGATGTATACAAACATTCTGACCAAGTTACATTAAGACTGGGCCAAAACTGTTGCCTCTAGAATGTTAACAAGGTTTTTCTAAGATTTTCTAAGAATTGAGCTGGTGACCTAGTTTTTGACCCCATATGATCCAATTTCGAACTCATCCGAGATATCATGCAGACAAACATCCTGACTAAATTTAATAAAAATTGGGCAAAAACTGTGGCCTCTACATTGGCCTTAAGAGAGATCACAATGTTTTTCCTTTTTTGATATCATGTAGACAAACATCCTGACCAAGTTTCATGGAAATTGGCCAAAACTGTGGCCTCTAGAGTGTTCACAATGTTTTTCTAAGATTTGACCTGGTGACCTAGTTTTTGACCCCACATGACTCAATTTCGAAATTATCTGAGATATGATGTAGACAAACATCCTGACCAAGTTTCATGAAGATTGGGCCAAAACTGTGGCCTCTAGAGTGTTCACAAGCAATTGTTGACGACGGACGACGCACGACGGAGATAAGGCGATCACAAAGGCTAACTCTGAGCACAAGTGCTCAGGTGAGCTAAAAATGGAGGTGGTCAAAATGATGATTCTTACTGTCAACTTACAAACGATATATTACTACATCTGTTTGTTGGTAATTTAACACAAGAATGTGCTTTATATAATTTGTAAGAAAGCACAATAAGCAATTACATGTATCTATATACACCTTTTTTAGATGTATTAAATCTATATTGTTTTATAAACACCAATAAAATGAGTGAAAATAAGAACAAAATAAGAACAAAACGATTATTGAACACATAAATCAATAACAAACAATGTATCAAATTACACAAAAAGACATAACCAGCTGTTTGTTCAGTATTACTGATATAACTGCTGCCAGATGTTTTAAGACATGGGCGTCTTTGGAGGTATAATCCACTCATAGATGTTGATGATCACCTTAACTGGATCCAAAGATTGTTATGTATGGTTTTGTGTTTGCATCTGAATGAAGTATCTTGTACGGGTACTGGACCTTTCAAATACAAAGACCAGATGCAGTATCGTACCTGAGCACACTTAACGTTAGAAATTGTCTCAGATAACTATGGTATACCACTGTTACAGGCACAAAGCAAACTGGTTTGTGTGGGTAGCTGGATTACTGATTATTTCCGATATCAACAGTTTGTCTCATTAAAAAGCCGCATAAAAAATATTTAAAATACCAAAAAAGCACGATATGGTGCAGTTATAATTTCAATGCTCTGGTTTTTCTTATTATTTAATTACATTGAGAGGGAGGAGGGGGGGGGGGGGGGGGGGGCATCATTTGTCATTTGACATCGTAACTTTTCAATAAGTTACAATAATTACTTGCCGATTTAATTATGAAAAAAATATTAAAGGGAAATATCACTTAATTATACATGTTTTCCCGAATCTGGGTTCACATCAAAGATAATTATATGGATAAGGCATATATCTAAGATTTCAGCTAACTCTCTCTCCGTTTGATCACCATAAAAACTAGTTTTAACGACTCATTAATTGCCATTATAGCACATTTATAATATATGCAGGGCTTTCCATGAATTAGCACATTCAAAATAAGAAATTTAGTTTCTTTCTTTTGGAATAACGTAAAGGTTCAATCAACAGCTTCCCCTTGTATTTATTTCTATTGATTTTTCACGGTTTCTCTATAACACACACATTCAACGTGATATTCAATACAACAAACCCTTATACTAGCTAAACACATAGAATATATATTTTTTACGTTTAATGTCAGCTATACAAAAGCTATCAATAAAACCTTAAAATCTTTTCAAAATACTTTTTACTTTCCTTGACAAAATATCATATAGAGGTTATATTCATTTCATATGACATTTAATACCATACCTCTGTGGCCGAGAGGGTAAAGTCACTGACTTTAACACTCACTCAGCCCCTAACCGCGTTGGTTCAAGTCCCGGCAATGTCATTCGGATTTTCAATTTCGGTGGTTCTACCGGGATGCCTCAGTGCAATTGGGGTCTTCCTCCACCTGCAATTAGCTGGACATCGCTGTATGACTGAAATTCTGTCGCAATGACGGTTAACTCAAATAGTCCATCAATACCAAACACAGTAAAAAAGAAAGACAATAATTCGAGGAGCAATTGTCAGATCATGTGCCTATTTTGAGGTTTATTTCCATTCAGAGTGGAAACTGTGATGTTTTACACTTGAGGGAATTATGAGTTGAATGGAAAATATACGCTCGGTTTTTTCGAGGCTCGTGTTTTTCCGAGGATTTCACTTTCTCGTCACTACTCAGATTGTCGTAATTTTTCTGTTGTTCAAATATACAATGTATAAAAATGTACGTGTGAAAAAAAAGTTTTAAATAGATCAATAACTCCTGGCTCGATAAATTCATCTTATTATTATCTCTCAACAAGGACCGCAAAAAGATGAGGGCATATCAAATGTGCAATTGCTTGAATTGTCTCTTGTTTATACATTAGAGCCGTTATCAATACTGTACATGCCGTGGGATTTTCAACGTTTTCATGACTATCAATAAGCTTATCTTATGACCATTGAAATCTTGAATAGTATTTTGAATACTCTTCACTGAAGTTACAGAGGAAAAACTGGCTCACTGTTCCCGCAAGATAATCTGCTGAACTTAAAAGAGGAACGTGACGTCATCTTTACATTGTAGAACGAAGCTTACTCTTTCAAAATCCCGCGCCTTTTCATAGGTCAAATGGTCCCTGCTGTCGCCATGCTAATCAAGTATCGTTCGATTCATCTTGTTTTCAGAAGACTAAGGAACAGCCAACTTATTATTTTCAATTATACATTAAATGCTTAAGATAAATCCCATATCAAAGAGTTAATGGTGTTCTTGTAATGCCATTCTGATTCTATTCACATTGGTTTGTCCACCATCGCTATCGCTTTTGAACATCTGTCATATACATCTGTTATGTATTACGACCAGTAAATCCAGGACAATCTTGTTACTTTATTTCTTTGTCAGGTTATAAAAGAAAAACAAACAAAAAAGAGTTGCCAGTTAACAGCTTTTAATACGCCTCTTTTATGTTTTCATCTGTTTACAATATAAACTTTAATACAAACAATTATTTTGTACAAATACTGAATGTGTTTTTACATAAACTTTGTTTAAAATTTTTTCAAATGGATATTGAAAAACAGACTGGAGAAAAAAGTGCAAGAGGAGTGAAATCCATTGTTTCAAAAATATTGATTTTCTATGTCCGTGTGTAAAAAAAATACAATTTATTTATGGATCTTGCAGTTTTGATCATCTTTAGATAATATAAACATTCCTACACTGATGAAAAATAAACATATCACACATTTTATTATACTAGTTTACTGGTTTTACAGGGACGCATTGAGGTGGGTGGGCGAGTAATAATGCAAAAATGCAAAAAAAGGTGTTACAAGACATATAGCCAGAATTGTAAATACAGGAGAGACTTGGTGCACTCGCGGTTTATAAAAACATACCGTATACAGTGGCGATAAGCATGCATGCAACGATTGACATATTTACAAAAAAGCGAACAATGGTAATGTCGTATTTGACTTGCGCTAATGTTAAAAAGGGGACACAATTAAGGTCGTTATATCAAAAAGGTAGACACTCTTTATGTCGCATTGGAAAGTCCTTACATACTCTGCCTATTTCGTAAATGGACATGTCCATGATTGGGAATTTGCTTTGATTATTTAGATGAAATATATGCCCTAGTAAACATTGTAGTGATCTGTTGTCTAGCAAAATACTATAAAGCGTTGCCACAGAAATATAAAGTCTGCTAGAATCAGTGGGACTTATGTTGAAGTAATGTTGCTGGAAAATTGAAGACTATTATATAATCAGCATTTCGCATTTTGATTGTTATTTTGTATGTAGTAATATCCATATGACTATAATACTATAATCCTGATAATTTTAGTTGACATTTCACTAAAAAGTCACTATGACCAAGTGGTTAGAATATTTGTCCCTTAACAAGAAGATTTTATGTTGTTCGATCTAGGATTCAACCGAAGTCGTTGAATATTGTATTGATGACGCCTCATGTAGACATAGACCCTGAATGTTTAACATTCTGATGTTGGAACGTAAAACAAAAGTAAGCGAACAGGCTAATGATACTTCAGTCCTTCAAATGTTACAATTCAAATCGCGATGGTACAAATTTGAACAAACTGAATCAAGCTAAGCATGTGATATATGACGTCTTTCGAATGCAGAAGTGTTCTTAAACCAATAAAAATATAAAGCAAACAGATCATGACATATTTATGGCGCTTTCAGTATGAGAACGCCGTTGTTTATATGAATATAATGTAGTACTGCCAAAATTTATACCTTTGCACTTGGCATAATTCTTTAACCATCTCTTGTATATGATGAAATACTCTATAAATGTCAAATACATAAAAATTGACTGCTGACACATGTTATGCAGACACATGCTATTAAATGAAATTTTAGGTTTCTAAATTGCATAACCTAAATTATAAAAAAATCTAAATCTTAAAATCAATGATAAATTTAAACAAACAAATCAGCTAAATTACAATATGTCTTATTTATAGCACATGAAGTATGAAAACACCATTGATTATATGAAGGTTATGTTGGCATTTGTATGGAAGATTGCCAAAGATTTGTACTAAGCCCATCCATTAAACCATCTCTTGCATATGATATATAATCCATAATCATTACATGCATACTTAAAAGACTGCTAACATATGTTATTAAGACACGTGCTATTATAATGAAATAATTTTACCGACAGAAGATTAGAAAGTAGGACTCGGCATAAATCTCAAAATGTATGTATATAAACGTCTTTAATTGATGTGTATTATTATCAATACATTAATTTAGTATCATAATGAAAAATGCAAGTACATGTAAAACTAGTCATTCTCTAAGCAAAACTGGTCAATTTGGGATTTGGACGGGCCACCATAAAGCTAAGTAATCTAATGGTCATCAGTTTAAAAAGTAATTTTCCGATGAATTTACACTGAATTTAACACTAAGAAATATACAAGTACTGACTGGAAAACTATTTTCGTATTGCCCTTTACACTTACAAAAGATTCTAATATACAATGGTTCCAATATAGAATTATTCACAGAGTATTAGGAACGAACGACCTGTTACATAAAATAAACTATACAGATAATGCTGGATGAACTTTCTGTAAACAAAAATCTGTAACAGTTGTACATTTGGTTCGGCATTGCTCTGTAATTCAACATTTTATGCTCTGTAATTCAACAATTTATTCAGTAATTGTTTTTCGATCAAGGCAGTTTTTTTTAAATATTTTGTCTGGTGAAAACTTTTATATTAGACAAGAAGACAAAAAACATGTTGCCATTATTTCTATGTTTATATTCATAAAACTGATTATATATAAATGCAAGACAAAGAGAATTTTACAAACAGTTATCGGAGTAAGACATTTTCTTAATTACCAGTAAAAAACTGTAATTGAAACCATGGATGTATTAGGCAAAAATGGTATATTTTACAACAATGGAATAATTCGACTGGTATTATGGAATGATTTTTTTTGATAGGGAGAATAGGGTTAAAGGGGTCGAAGATTTAATTATAGACCTATCTATAAAATATGTATGTGTGTATATATGTATATATATGTATATAGATCGATGCATATATTATATGTTGTTTCAAAATAAATGTGTAAGAAATCACAATGCGCATGCATCCAATGATATAAATTGTTATTAACAAAGATTAAGAAACTGAAGATTGTCCTGATTATGTTATATATATTTTTATTATTTTCTTTTTAGTTTATTTTCCTTTATTGGGTATGATGGGTTTATAAATCACATCCATGTTGATAAAAATAACTGTATATAGTAAATAATCGCTATAAGATGAAAATCGAAAACTCCTGCATGTAGAATGTACTATGAAATGATTATTAATATATAAATATGTATACTGTATACAGTATATTTGTATATATGATGTGTATGGTTTGGCGTCTAAGTCCTCGACCCTCACATTGACGAGGAAGATTGAGTTTATCTTTAAAAAATCGTATTAAACTCATTAAGTTAATAAACAGATTCAGTACATATGGTTAATTTTCAATTAAAAAAAATGAATATATATTCTGCCTGGTGTTATTTCATGAGTATTAATTAATCATCGTCATCGAGCATATTTTTTACACAAATGACTTGTAAAATAGTTTTCAATAAGAAAACATGATTAAATCGAGCCTTGCCCTTTACCATTCATATATATCTTTATCATTGCCTGCAATAAACCTAAGTATCATTCAAGAGTGAAAACACAAATTACTCACTCCATGAGAACACAATATGTTATATTGAAGTCAGTTCTGTTAATGCTAACTCAATTGTCCAGTTAGAAAGAAGCTGTAAAATGTTGGAAATATTTACACAATGTACACTGTGAATAGAAGATATAAATTGATCAGTTACATTTTTCGTCTCTGTCACATGCTTTCTTTTGTGCAGGTTATGAGGCTCATTAAGTTCATCTTAACAATCTTAACATTACATCAGTCTAAAAGACAACAGAAAGATGTGATAATTTCGAGTATTTCTGATATAAGTGTTGTTTGACTTCGACAGAGTTTCTAGACATTTTTCTCTGTTTATACGTGATAGTAGTTAAAGTAGCCTTTATCAGGTCTCTTCTTCTCTGTTACAAGTTTTCCTCCAAAGCTTTTTTCGTTTCCGTTAGAGAGTTCGGTATCGGGCAGTACATCATTTGCCTGTTCCTTTTCAGAAGACATAGGCGCAAACATCTGTTTATTTTCATATACAAACTGAATGCTATCAGGTGAAGAACACCTCAAAGAAGTAATAACGCTCTTCTCATAAAATTCTGGGCTTTTGACATAGTTTCGATCATCATGAAAATCCCAGGTTTCTTCTAAGTTTGGCTCATTTTCATATTCATAGTTCTGACTGTGTTCCTCATCGGAATCTGAGATTTTAGTACACGTTCTTAGCTCAATGTCAAATTTTGGCTTGAAATTATCCATTCCCAATTTTGGCTCCTCCTTCATTTTCTTAATATCACCCATGGTAACACATTTTGCCTTTAAGTCACTCATTTCGATTTTGGGTCTATACAACTCAACAGGGCCAAGTGATTTTGCAACTTGTTCTTCGATGTCTCGGTTACGATTGGTAAATCCTATAGTCCTCCCAACTCTCAGGTACGCCTTAATTCTGGGATTACGTACAGAAAATGAAGAAACATGGTCGTAATTTACCAGAACGATGTTCCTAGTTACATCCGCCACAAGCATGTTCCAACCATATTTCCATTCGTTCTCAGTCCACACTCGTCCTTCTTGTAAGAGGTAACTTTCTGAGAGGATGAGCAAAAAATTTCGACAATCTTTTAAGACGCTGATCGTGACGTCATCGCGGACATCGCCTAGTGGAATATCTCGATATGGAAGAAATAATTTGTAACCCTTGGCCTCCAAAAATGGCACAAGTGTGAGGTTAACCCATCTTCGAAGGCTGTCATTCTCGTCATCAAATGAAATGATAGCATCAAAACGCGTTCTATGTATTGGAAAACTGTTAAAGTTTTGTTTAATTCTAATTGAAATTATAAGTATTTCAAACCTGAATTTGAATGACAATGTCGCAATGACTGTTAAAGCTGCTGTTAAGCAGCCTACAAGCGATGTGATCATCAGCAAGATACTGTCTTCAACGCAATTTAAAAGGTCACGACTAAATGAAGTCGCTGGAAGGATTTTGTTTCCCTCAAGAATACAATCAAAGATCTTGTATTCAGGACACGGTTTAACAGATACCCACTTTTCTATCCAAAGATTCCTGCAACTGCAGTATATCTTTAGATTTTCCATTTTTACACTACACCTGCCTCGGAATTGAATAATCTGTGGTAAATACTGCAGTGATGGGTTATTTGATATATCGATAAAATGTACATCTTGGAGCTTTCCAATAATTTTTGATGGAAGTTCAGCAAGGTCGTTTCCCGATATATTTATCACTGTTAAGTTTGCTAGATATGGCAAATCCGGCAAAGACGTAATCATGTTTTTTGAAACATCTAGATCTATGAAGTCTGAGTTCTTTGAGTATGGGATACTCCCAGGAAGTTTTGTTAATTGTCGGCTAGAACAATTTATATACAATGTATTGCGACTTGGCTTGTCTAGACAATCGCAACCTTTTGGACATAACAAATCGTCCAATTCACAGATCAATTTTTCCTGGTCAACATAATAAACTTCCTGGCCTTTTAATTCTGGTGGAGAGTCGCATTTAAGTACATGATAGTCAAGGAATAGATTCTCCAAGACATCTGCAGTTTGATTCACAATATCCTGTATATTACAATCACAATGCAGAGGAGCCCCTAAAAATGAAAACCCACATTCTATTAATTTTCCGAGCTCAGCCAAGCTTTCAAGGTGAAGCAGTTCTTTGAAATCAGGCCAGACTACAAAATTGTTGTCTTTGATGGAAACAAATCCAGGACCGTAATTTAGGGTGTGATTCAGTCTTATATCTAAATCATTGGAAAGATTGTGTATTTTGTTTTGTTCGTACGTGATTTTACAAAATGGATGATACGTCATCATATTTGTAACATCTAGTGTTTTAATGTCGTTGTTGTCCATGCGGAAATTAAATATGTAGACCCATTCAGACATAAGTATTCTTGGTTCAATTTCTTTGATACTGTTGTAATTGAAATTAACTTCTCGAAGAAATTTCAAGTTCAGTAATGAAGTGTTTGATATTTGTGTTAATCTATTTTGTCTCATATCCAAACTGTCTAAGTGTTTTAAACAAGTAAGGTCAGGTAGGTGTCGTATTTTATTATTCACAAAACTCAATTTTACAATATTTCCCCAGAACAGATGAAAATCTTTGAATATTCGCAATCTTGTTTCATTCATCCTCTCTTCATTATCCCAGTCACAAATGTTGCTGGGAATTTCTGTCATGTCTGAATCATGGTGTTCAACTGTGTATACGTCACTATCGTTATACTCATGTGATGACACCACTACTGTCTTCCCTAGTGATGTCACAAACTCCAATGGAAAGTTCTCCTCGGAACCTGACCACGTGGTCAAACTATTACAAACACAACATTCAAAGTACTCAACTGTGCGTATGACAGAAGGCTGATTTTTGTACTGATCACAATATGTTGAGCACAGCAAGTCATCCCTGTGGTGAATCCAATCAGGGTCCCAAGGAACATAAGACTTTAAAACGAGCCGTACCTGACCCAAACAAACGACAAAAATCAGAAGCACCGGAAGTAAATTACGTCCCCTCTCCATTCTGAAAATATAGGAAGTAAGGCGACTTACGTTTATTATATATTTTACTAGTTTGACAAAAAGTATATAAGCGTTGAGACAAGGAACGTTCTGTCTTGAAATGATGCAGAAAAAAAATTGTCGGACGCATATTTTTAAGGTATGACTTAACCAAAGACATTTTCATAAACAACATACATGTATATATACACACCTAAAGAGAAACTTCATACTGTATACTGTACTGTATACATATGTTGTTTCATAATCCTTAGGAAATAATTAACTACGTAAAAGGTTCAACGGTAGAAAATAAGGCATTTAAAGCAGCCGTTGCAACCTATCAGGCTAGTATCATTTTCTGAAGAGGCCGAAGAAAAAGAGGATTGACTAAACGGATTAGCCTCATTTTGGTTTAGAGTCCTGAGGTAGATAAAGATGTTAATAATATTGGCACTCAAAAGTGTCGACTAACGAAGAACGACTGTATAAGGAAATGGAAACATCGCAATTTTATTTCAAAATAACTGTTATCATAGAATAAAACTATGAAAAACATTTATGAAATACATATGCAGTTTAGATACTACAAATTTACTAAATTAATGTTTATTGTTATTTACGTAACATTATACTTAGTGAAATACCTTCTTCACTATCTTTAGCTTATTAAGAAAAAGCTTGGAATCGGCTTTATGTAGTGATCAAGAAAATAAGTATATGATCTTACCTTTAGGATTTGTCCATCGTCACTGCACAATTAAAGATGTTTAATCCACCAGCCAGTATTTCTTACCGTAACGCAACACTGGTTTTGTTAATGATATTACTATGTCAGTCGCCCACTTAGAGACCCGCGTTATTATGCGCAGGCTAATACGAATTCCCCTGTGGGGAAGGAAAAACATGCCGATCTCATTCAACCTTACGAAAACGCAGTGAAGAGACGTACAATCAGTAAATTGCCGATATTCATTTCAAACAAAACACTTGAAAAGGGTAAGGCAGAAATGTGAGCAAAATCAAGATTTTCAATCTCAAAAACACATCAGTTACAAAATCTCATTTGACACCAATCTTGAAGATGACGTCATTTAACATCAACAAAATGTATGAGGAAGTTTAAAAAGCAGATCGGTGTTAGTTTTTTTGTAAAATTATTGCCTATATCGTGTCTTACTATACAGTATGAAGTTTCTCTTTATCTGTGTATACATATGTTATTTATGAGCCTCAATTTTAAATTTACATTTCACCCAACTGATATCAGTCAAGAACCATTGTTCATTGTTTCATTGGTTGAATCACCGTCATGTGGTGAGCCATATATTCCTATGTAAGGTCATTAGAAATTCATGTAAGGTCAGAACTCAGTAGCGCTTAATGCACCCTTGAAATTGATCTAGAGGCTCGCACCCTATGAAAAAAAACGGGCCCCCGTATATTTCCGAATAGGGTCAGTAATAAAACCAATAATATTTAGTATTTAGCTGTTTCTTATCTTGCTAAACTTTTATATAACCAAAATTACCTGAAATATTTTATTTTCAAACCAGAGAGCTAACTGTCCAGATGTATAACTTAGCTGCCATGTGATATTTTTCCGGAACTTTGTTTAACATATCATGATAATGAAGATAATCTAAAAAAAAAAAAAAAAAAAAAAAAAAAAAAAAAAAAAGCAATTATTATATATTTTTGTTTTACCACAAATGTTAATTTTAAATTAGGATTGTATAAAAAGAATCGGAATAAAGTCACAAATAATGATTTGAATAAATTATCTAACATAATGTAAATAAGTATTAAGTAAGATGAATTCATAGACTTAATGTATCGATGGATTCATAAATTAAATAGACAACTGATCATAATGAAATTATGTGTATTGCTAATTACATTCCAGTGTAAGGGACGGAAGAAAAGTTATTAATTTAATTTATGAATCTATTGATCCCATGCTCCTAAAAATCTTGATAAATATAACCTCTTCAGTAAAGTTATTTATTCGAGAATGTTTTATCTCTATTACAATTCTCGATTATTTTACAAAATCGGGTTGTTACGAACACATTTTAATGTATTTAAAGGAGCTTTATTTCAGTTTCACGATATTTATCAAATTGATCTGTACTGTAATGTCTTATTCAGCTTAAAAGTGGAAAAAAATAGTACTTATCTATGAACCCTTAAGCACACATTCATCAAAACTTGTATAAACCACATGTTATGACTTAGTTGCAATTGTAAATGAAATCGAATAGCAATAAAGGTTATTTAAGTTCAACGTTGTTTGCAATAATTCAATTGTAACAATTAATTTATGGGGGAAAAAACGACAGCAATTTGACAACCGATGATTGTTTCAATTGCCATTGACTTCTTCTTCTCCTTCTTCTTTTGTAATGGCTAGCAATCATTTTCTGATTATTATGGCCATATTTTAGACCTTGCGGTCAAGGACTTCCCACGAGTAGGTCCTGTTTTTATTTATTTATTTTTGCTGAAGAGACAGCATCAGAAGGGACACTGTTAGGATACAAGGAAGTCCGGAGGCGATACCCTAGTTCGTTTTGCGGAAAGTCCCCTTGCTACTTTTACGTGTACATGGCCAGAAATCATTTTCATTAATAAACAAAGGCCGCCATTTCATATTAAAAAATGACCTCTCTTTTTATAAGGCTTATTTATATAGAGTTTTTCCCCACCCAATCAGTTTCCCCCCTCTATTTTTAAGGTTTTAGAGGTTGGGAAATTCTGGACTAGTCAGTCCCCCCCTTTTAGTTTTAGTTCGCGATTTTACCCTGTCCGTATTTATTCGCGAAGTCATGAATTCGCGAAGAGCGTATGTGCAGAATTTACGGAAATTGCCGAACGTTTCCGTAAATACGACCGAAGACGATTATTTTCGCGAAAGGCCGGAACGGTTACTGTATTTAGTGAAGGTTGTTTCGAGGAATTTTATTCCGAAAAGGTTAGCACAGAGATGAAAAGGGGCACCAAGATTGATGATATTCGCGTAGATTTAAAACTTTCAGTTTTGAAACCAGTGCATGCTAGATGGCTGCAGAGATCGTGGAATAAATTAAAGGATTCTAAAAGTAGCATAATTAAGGCATGGAACATGGCTGGAATACGCGATGACAGTATTTAAAGTACTAGTAGGTAGATAACGATGTGACAGTATTTGTATTTACTAGCAGAAAAGTTGTGTTCTAATTTGTAGCACATAATGAAAACGGTCCTGGTACGGCATTTAACCTGTTCCTCGGGGCACGAGGCTTTAATGGCGGCCGAAACTATTTATATGCATACACATGTGCTTTATATCATTTATAACTTGTTCATTTTTCCTTTATGAAAAGTATGGCTACAGTAATATTATAATAGAATCGTGTCTACTAGTATCCACGAGTCATTACCTGCAAACAGCCTTCTACGGAAAATTCTCGGCAGTTACGTCCACATTTCCGGAAATGTACGGAAGTCAAACGTAAATATTCACGATTTTTTTAAATTCGCGATCTTGAGGCTTCGCGAATATTAGCGAAAATAAATCTCTCGCGAACATTTCCCAATCTACAGTATTGCGTGTGATTGTGGGGGAATTCTGGACCGGTCAGTTTTTCCCCTATTCAATATATTGTGCGAAATGGTGGGGATATTCTGGACCCCCTGTCTTATATATTGCGTGTGATTGTGGGGAAATTCAGGACCAGTCAGTCCCCCCCCTTTCCAATATATTGTGCGAGATGGTGGGGAAAGTCTGGCCCAGTCAGTCGCCCCCCCCCCCATCCAATATATTGTGCGTGATGGTGGGGAAATTCTGGCCTAGTCAGTCCCCCCCCCCTCCTGTCATTTAGATTGTATTGATAGTGGGGAAAGTCTGGACCAGTCAGTTTTCCCCCCAATCCACTAATTGTGCGTGATGGTGGTGAAATTCTGGCCTAGTTAGTTTTTTTCCCCCTGTCGTAAAGATTTTGCTTGATGGTGGGGAAATTTTGGCCTAGTCAGTTCCCCAACCCCTGTCATTTAGATTGTGGTGATGGTTGGGTAATTCTGGACCAGTCAGTCCCCCCCCCCCGCCCCCATCTAATATTTTTACGCGAGATGGTGGGGAAATACTTGACCAGCAAGTTTCTTCCCCCTTGTCATGTAGATTGAGCATGAAGGTGGGGAAAATCTGTCCTAGTCAGGTTTTTCCACCATGTCAGGTAGATTGTGCATAAAGGTGGGGAAATTCTGGCCTAGTCAGTTCCCCACCCCCTGTCATTTAGATTGTGGTGATGGTTGGGTAATTCTGGACCAGTCAGTCCCCCCCCCCCTATCCAATATATTGTCGAGATGGTGGGAAATTCTGGACCAGTCAGTTTTTACCCCCCTGTCATTTAGAGTCCAGAATTTCCCTAGATCCATAAATAAAAATAATGGGGGGGGGGGGCCCCCCAAACGAATAAAAAGGGGAAAAAAACTGACTGGTCAAGAATTACCCCACTATCTCGCTTAAGAATATTAGATGGAGGGTGAAAAAACTGACTAGACCGGAATTTCCCAACCTTCATTCACAATCTTAATCGCAGGGGAAAAAACTGACTAGGCCAGAATTTCCCCACCATCACGCACAATCTTTATGACAGGGGGAAAAAACTGACTAGACCAGAATTTCCCCACCATCTCGCACAATCTAAATGACGGGGGGGGGGAACTGACTGGTAATACACAAGTAATCCCACAAGTAATCCCATTATCAAACAATCTAAATGACGGGGGGGGGAACTGACTAGGCCAGAATTTCCCCACCATCTGGCACAATATATTGGATAGGGGAAAAAACTGACTAGGCCAGAATTTTCCCACCATCAATACAATCTAAATGACAGGGGGACGAAACTGACTAGGCCAGAATTTCCCCACCATCAAGCACAATATATTGGATAGGGGGGGGGGAACTGACTGGTCAAGAATTTCCCCACCATAACGAATAATCTAAATGACAGGGGGGGAACAACTGACTAGGCCAGAATTTCCCCAATATCTGGCACAATATATTAGAAATGGGGAAAAACTGACTGGTCCAGACATTCCCCACCATCACGAACAATCTAAATGACAGGGGGGAGGACTGACTAAGCCAGAATTTCCCCACTATCTGGCACAATATATTAGATAGGGGGGAAAAACTGAATGGTCCAGACTTTCCCCACCACCACGAACAATCTAAATGACGGGGGGTGTCTGACTGGTCCAGAATTTCCCCACCATCTCGCACAATATATTGGATAGGGGAAAAAAACTGACTAGTCCAGAATTTTTCCACAATCAATATGATCTAAATGACAGGGGGAAAAACTGACTAGGCCAGAATTTCCCCACCATCACGAACAATCTTAATGAGGGGGGGGGGGACTGACTGGTCTAGAATTTCCCCAACATCATGCACAATATATTAGATAGGGGGGAAAACTGACTAGTCCAGAATTTCCCCACCTCAGAAACCTTAAAAAAAGGGGGGGGGGGGGGCTGACTGGGTGGGGAAAAACCTGACTTGTTAGTTTTTTCCCCGGGGAAAAATCTGACTAGTCAGTTTCTTCCCCGGGGAAAAACCTGACCAGTCAATTTCTTCCCCGGGGAAAAACTTGACTGTTACACCGGGCCTCATTATGCTTAAAAAATATGACTCCCAATTCAGTAGCATTTTCCATATATTTTATGCATCTTATGGATGCATTTAATTCAAACTTTGAATGCTGACAACGAAAACATTATATCTAAGATGAAGAATGCATGGGTAAAAATAATCACTAGAGTGGTCGATATTTTAAAACTAAGAATTAAATTTTAAAAAGTCGACATCTCCATATATAATTTATATATAGAGAGGTCGATTTTATTTCTTTATTTTTGGTTTAAGTTTATGTTAAAATCAAAGGTAGCAAACACAAATTAACAAAAGCAAAATATTGGATGTATAGACTTAATACTTAAAACAAGCTCTAAAAATATAACAATAAGATTTAAAAATGTTCCCAGCTGGTATAGAACTCATGACCTCATGATAGGGAAAAATATTGAACAACGCTCTTACCGATTGACCTAACTCCACAAGCGTGAAATGCAAATTAGGCTATTTATAGGAATACGCAAATTAGGTTATTTAAAGGTAATTACTGTATCAAAACAGCAGCACTACACAGACAATTTTTCTGTATTAACTACACCAATCGGTTACATATTAATAAGATAAGCATTACTTATCCCACCTACCATTTAATAATTAAACTACTATGTATAATTACAAACTCAATACAGAAGACATAAATCTGCAATGTCCAGATCGACGAGCGAAGCGATAAGTAGGTCATGGCATGTATATATATAATCACCCTTATGCTGAACACCAATTTCAAAGGAGGTACATGTATACGGGTACAATTATAAATCGCGACCAAGGATGGATTCAAGGACTTTTATCGTGCCTAACCATTCAGTCCAAATAACCAGTAAGATTGGTGATGTGACGGTCTGACGTACATAGGTCTTAGATGTATAGGAACGGTCAATAGGAAACTCATCCTGTAAGCAAGGTGTCTCTGGTTCGAATCTCGATCAGCCTGCAAATATTTAAAGTAGCTTGTTCACAAATTGTCATTGACTAAGAATTTGATTTTAACCACATGTACGTATATAATCAATCAATATCCAACTACAGACGCATCTTCACCCAATGCAACCATCCGTTATTGTAGAAAAATGGGTGTTTTCCCAATCATAGGCAATACCGTCATAGACACTATATTAAGATTTTCTATATTCATTTGCAGTCACTTGGCTGATCACATTCACTTCGTAGGTTGTTATCCTGCACTGTTGAAGTCACCATGTTTGCGGAACGCGTCACGTGGTAGCGGAAGCAACTGTTTTTGTGATACCGTATTATGTACTTTAACCGATTTCGCCAAAGTTGCGTTATCGAAAATAGCGTTTTCCCGTGTAATGTGATTACACTTGCCGAGTTTATATATCACGAAACAAAGAATTCACCAACATTAACGAGAAAGAGAAGATTTTTTTTTTTTTAAATTTCTACCGATCATCTTTAAATGAGCTGATTTAACATACTGTTATCAGTTTTCCAGTATATATATATATATATATATATATATATAGTAGAGGTATAAAATGGCACTTGAACTATCTTGCCATAGAGCTAGCATTTGTGGCGACGTGGTAGAGTGTCCGATTTGCATACCGAGGTCCGAGTTCGATTCCAGCTCGGGGTAGGGGGATTTTACTTGGTTACATTTGGCGCCCAACGTAAATAACTCACAGTTGTAGAAGGGATGACACCCTTAGAAAGTCCCACAGACGTTCATACTCCAGGAATCTGAGGACAGATTCTTGAAAGGAGGAAATGTATGTAGTAGAGGTATACAATGGCACTTGTACTATCTTGCCATAGAGCTAGCTTATGTGGCGACGTGGTAGAGTTCGATTCCAGCTCGGGGCAGGGGGATTTTACTTTGTTACATACATACACACACACATATATATATATATATATATATATATTATATATATTTATATATACATATAAAAAGATTTAACTTACTTCTACGGCAGGCGCTTTCATAAAATCCCCCTTCAAATTGACTGAGTTATAAATAGTAGACATTTACATGCAGTTGAAAAGACCTTGAAATCCCAATGCGATCGTCCCATAAGAATAATAGTGAATTACGTACCAGATGCGATGTATGAGATATCGTGTAAATTCAGGAAGTTTTGAATAAGTGTTTCTAACACATACAAAATATCTTAGACATAGTGTATACTTATCTTACAGTCCGACTATGCGATTTAACACCCAAGTCTTCGTGGGTGTTGTTTTGACAATGATAACCTTATTCAATGCAAGTTTGATGTATCAGTGTATAAATGTATCAATGTATTCGATTTTAGTTTCTGTTATTAATGTTGTTGCCACGAAATAGTACTCTTCCGTTTCCTCCCGTTGTCTCTGTGGTATTAGTGTACCATTTAAGATCTATTTTAAATCAATGAGATCGTTTCAATTTGCCAAATGTTTAAACCTTTTTGTTTCAGATTTCTTTTACGTATTTTTTTCCAAAATTGAATATTTTATATATTTTCAGATATTTCTCGCAATGAATGTATCATGTATACGTACATGCGCAAAAGATTTAACTTAATGATTGAATTGATAACGCTTATTATGTTTAACCTAATATCTAATTGTTTTGAAGAATTAGAACACTGAGCTTGCGAGTGCGACAAACATACGTAAAAGTATCTCGAACATGATAGTCCTTGTAGATATCAAATAACACCAAAACAAATCAGGGACATACCCATGGTTGTTTATAAAAGGAAGTGTTATTTCTCTCGATGCCGATCGACGCATAGAGGCTTCTAAAACAGTTATTAACCAATCGTTGCATCGGGTGTATATCTTTAATTTACATATGCATATTTAGATACTCGAATCGGAGTTGCCATGAGTATCGTAGAGGCAAACAATGGACGGAGAGAAATTATTTACATGAACCTGTATATATTTTAATTCATCATCCACATACATCATGTTTAACTTAAAGTTTAATGACTTCAGTATATCACATGTAATCTACCGTTGTAGTTTCATCTGTATTATAATTATACAACAAAAAAATGGTGATATTTTAAGTGAAAGGTAAACTTGAATTACATCATTGTTGGATACGAAAGTGATGTTTTTCGTCCTTATCTTTTTGTGAGTTCAGCTAAATACAAATATATCAAGTGACCATTTATATTAATAAAATGATAACTGACACGTCCTTTCGCCAGTTCCCTTGAATAAACATGTACTATTACTGATTGTTAACTCTAACTGAACAACATAAAAACAAGTTTAGATATATGTACCTCTTAACAAATGTGTACATCACTTTTTTTCTGGCATGACGAAGTAAATGAACAAGAGGGCCAAGATGGCCCTAGATCGCTCACCTGAGAAAAGTATCATTCATTGCCTGTACAAAACAGATTGCTTTAGAATTAAGATGATGAGGTGAAACAATGTTCAGGAATTTTCTGACCCCATCCACAAAAGATATCATCATGACAAACATTCTGCCAAAGTTTAAGGATGATTGGACCAAAAATGTTGCCTCTAGTGTGTAAACAAGATTTTTCTAAGATTTGACCTCTGACCTACTTTTGATCCAACCTGACCCATTTTCGAAAAGTTTCAAGATATCATCAAGACAAACATTCTGACCAAGTTTGAGGAAGATTGGATCAAAATTGTGGCCTCTAGTGTGTAAACAAGATTTTTCTAAGATTTGACCTTCTGACCTACTTTTCGATCCAACCTGACCCATTTTCGAAAGGGTTCAAGATATCATCAAGACAAACATTCTGACCAAGTTTGAGGAAGATTGGATCAAAATTGTGGCCTCTAGTGTGTAAACAAGATTTTTCTAAGATTTGACCTACTGACCTACTTTTTGATCCAACCTGACCCATTTTCGAAAGGGTTCAAGATATCATCAAGGCAAACATTCTGACCAAGTTTGAGGAAGATTGGATCAAAATTGTGGCCTCTAGTGTGTAAACAAGATTTTTCTAAGATTTGACCTACTGACCTACTTTTTGATCCAACCTGACCCATTTTCGAAAGGGTTCAAGATATCATCAAGGCAAACATTCTGACCAAGTTTGAGGAAGATTGGATCAAAATTGTGGCCTCTAGTGTGTAAACATCAAAATAGTTGACGGACGACAAGATTTTTCTTAAGACAAACATTCTGACCAAGTTTAGGAGATTGGATCAAAATTGTGGCCTCTAGTGTGTAAACATCAAATTGTTGACGGACGACGGACGACGGCCGACGGACAATCAAGTCTCCCAAAAGCTCACCCTGAGCTATGCTCAGGTGAGCTAAAAAGCACGAGGGAGACTTTTCTCAACTTTAAAAATGGTTTGCACACTGACCTAAACTGACAAATGTACACCAACTGTAAGCCTTATATATTATGCTGATAAATTAGTGTTAATTCCTAAATCAAATTTTTATATTAACTTATTACGTTGTGTGTATATTTTCTTGACAAAATCAAAAAATGTATTTTATCTGAAACAATTTAATACAAAGGAGTAAAAATGAAAAGTCCTGAAAACTGATTCCGATTAAGTGCACCATTAGGATATACATTAAGAACTCACACAATGAATCAAAATGCTTTACAAATTGTCAGTAATTAGTGTGACTCCATGTTTGCGTATACAATTAAGAATAAGTATCTTTGTATAAATATGTTGCCATTCCAGGAGGAGTGCATTTCGGAGATCATTTGTGGTATCGATTTGATGATCTGAACATGCTCTCAGGCCCAGTTCATCTCATATGTATTCCATTGGGTTTCATGTCCGGTGATACATCATGCCCAAGCAAGACGTTAGTTAGGAATTGTCTGGTTTGAATAGCGTGTGCATCCATAAAATGTCATGCTGGAATGTTTCAAGGAAGTGGTACCATTGTATTGCTTAAGGGCCAATTCAGTTTCCTGGTTCCCCATTATCCCAACTCAGATCTTAATAATGTCTCCACCAAACCTTTCTTTTTCTTGAATACCACACTCAACAAGTCTTTCATTTCTGCTCTGATATATTCTTATTCTGTTATCTGTAAAGCTTACTGTTAACTGTGACTTACCGTTAAAAGTACCGATTGCCACTGACATCGTGCCATAGCAGTCTGGAAGCTCGGTGATGAGCTGTTCAAATCCGACCACTATATTGATGTCGGGCAATAATAGGAAGATTATTCTGTCTCAAAGATATATCACTGATTGTGCATGAACACCGTTACGTTGTATAGAAATGGTTATTGGCAAGAATACGTTAGTTTACGTAATAACACGATCGGTACGTAACGTTGTCATATGTACACGACCGGGTCTATGAAGATGTCCTACAGACTTGGTGGTGTTGAACCTGTTCAGGAGATTATGAATAGTCTGTTTGGAACAGCCAAGCTGACGAGTGATATTTATTTCCGTTGTCTCCACCAACAACATATAAAAATCCAGGTTCTGTGAGCTTCAGAAAAACATGTCATAACAGGATGTGAATGAATTTCGAAATTTGATTTTCTTGTCTCTGGTAAGCAGTTTATGATTAAATATTGGCACATATATTATTAGTTAATCACGTGCTGATGCGCTCATGCAACGCAAGGAAATCGTTTATACCGCTGGGAGGCATCCTTACCGGCAGCAAAACGTAAAAACCTAATGTAAAACATTGTCTCTATCGGTAACACATATATTTAGACAAATTATGCATAATGTTTTTATTTTGGGCTAGTGTATAAATTCGGAAGACATAGTAAATTATTAGCAAAATCCAGCTAAAGGAGTAAAATATGTTACCAATAGGGAACCTAATAAAACAATTGAAAGATACATACAGAAATCAGGACAGGACAGATATAAAAACGTGTCATACAAAAAGTCTGATTATGGTTGTAAGCTATTCATAACATTGGATTTATCGAAATAGGAGAAATTCTGTTTTTTTAACAATAAATCCGTTAGATATTGAAATCTGGGCACAGATCTGAGATTTGTATTCTATACGAATAAACATGAAATGTGTTTGATCTGGTATTTCTGAACAGGCGCAGCTTTTTAAACGCAGAAAGTCCAAAATGCAGATCAACTAACTTTATTTTAAACTGAAATGTTGCCCGTAACACTCATAGCCTCTGGAAGAGATTTGAAAAGTGCATGTATGTTGTTCAAGTGCTGCCAACTTTCCCGTACCCCCCACCCCACCCCCCATTTCAACATTTCAAAGTTTGACACTACTATTCTGCTAAACCTATAACAGATGCTTGGATTGAGACGTATATCAAGACCAGAAGTATCCATCTAACTTATTACCCATAACAAGTATTACAGACAATATTAATCTGGATTTCGTTGTCATAACTTTTTATGTTAAGCCGAAATAAGCAAAGGCATTCGGATAGTTGTATCCGAGCTGAACAGTTTTGATCTTGTTGAAATTAAAATGATCTCGAAGAAATTTAAAATTTAATGATGAACTGTTTTAGATCGACGTAGTAAAGATTTTGTTTTTCGTGTTTAAAACGTACAAGCGGTGTTAACAAGTTATGTATGGGTGTTTTTTTTTTTTTTATTTATTTACGATTGTACAGTATTCCCCTGGTATATATATATAAATCTTGGAGAAGAATCAGCCTGGTTCTATTCATGCTTTTCTCATTTTTTTCAATCACAAACATATACTGGGATTTCTGCAAATCTGCAATCATGAATTCAACGTATATATCTAGCATCATTTAACATTTGTCTTGATGTTCACCGTCTTCGGAACTTATTTCTCAACCTCCAGCGAGAGAGTCTCAGAAACTGTCCACGTGGTGGAACTCCTAAAGACACAGTCATAAGTTGAGGTCATTACAACTGCACGTGTGACAAGATGTTGAATGTTGTATTGATCACAATCTATTGAGCACAGCAAGTTATCTCTGTGATGTTTCTAGTCAGGAATCCAAGGAACTGGTCAAACATGGCTCAGGGAAACAACAATAAACAGAAACACCAATTCTAAGCGAACGAACTATATTTGAAATATCACAAGATGGGTATCATAATCTGGAATATTCTCATTAAATCGAGTATCGAAATATACTGTTCTTTGTCCGTTGCTTACAAATTACCTAATATATGTATGCAATGTATGTCTAAACAAAACGATGAAAACCAGTTAAGTTGCCTCAGTATTTAAAGGTCCCCAACATCCAGAGAGATGACTTTACTCGCGTAAGTTGAAACGAAAACAAAAATAAAAGTATTGACCGAATTTTGATCCCGATGGCCCATATTCACATTCTTAATATGACAACAAAATTTCTGACCAAGTTTAATAAGGATTGTGAACATCGCCTATATATTATTTAGAATCGCCGATAAGCGATAACAAAAGCAATAACTAAATATAAACATTCGTATAAATATTACATTTGATAAACTTATGTTATAACACTTATTCTGTTTTGGTCTCATACAATGCATATTAAACAAATCGGTATAATATGGGTTGATATTTCTCTTTTATTTTGCTAGTTATTTTAAATCATTGTGATTTTCTTTTCTGGCTTAATAATATCTACTAGAAATAACGATATTCTATCATCATTATGTTTAGAAATACATACGAGTATAATGATAAAATCTAGAAGAAATCATAAAGCCGAGCTATTGTTTTCTAAAGTGTACGACGTACCTTTGGGCCAAAAATTGCTTTCACCGGACAGGTATAAAAAATAAAGTTGCAAATTTACAGTAGCACTCATATCTATATTTACGTGTTTCGGGGTAAGTCTACTTTGACGGTATAGGCAGCAAGAACGACTACAATTGGCAAAATTAAAACGAGCGATATTTAACTTAACATATTACACGCTTTCTGAATGCATAATTTGTCACACATTGGTGGATATTTTGAAATAAATAAACCTGAGTACCTGCATGAACCTGCATGCCCATGAAAAGGCTATTCATAAAAATATAGACAGATGTGCATGTACTTATATATAGAATTCATATGTTGCTATACGATTACATTTCCTTCCCGAATCTTTGCTTTCATAATCGTACACTTGTTATGCGCCTTCAAATCAATTAAGGGATAAAACCCCTCAAGTTTTCGTGAATCTATGTAAAAATCATTCTAATATGACTTCCTAGGTTTCAAGAGTATTTGCCTAGCTGGCCAAAAAAATCCTGTTTGAATCATTTTGTTTCATTATTAGATTTAGGTTCATACGTGTAACAGTGTAACACTTAAATGTTATAAGTTATGTTACAAAAAAGTGAAGTACGAGATAATGACACATGATGTTTGTAAATAATAATAATAGCCTGTTTCAAGTCATATCCACATCAATTAATGGCTACTTTTGATCATATTACTTAACCCAAGACACCCGATACTTTATACAAGCAAACTTTATGTCTCTGTTGTCTAAAGTTGCACAATAGAACGTTAAGAACTTTGATAATTTAGCTTGGTTGCTTGCAAAAGAAGGGCAAATAAGCCATTGTTAAAATCTTTGCACAAACAATTGAAAAAGAAATGACATAATAATAACTGTATAGTGTTTAAATGCAATTAATTTGATATCTGCTTGTTTCCAAGTGGCCGAAGTCTTTCAGTGATTTTATCTAGAAAGTTAGTTTGTTGTGTATGAACTGATACCTCGATAACACTTTACTTTTTTCCACTGGGAAACATTTTATGACATGATGTATAAAGGTTCTCTTAATGTTCTTCGAGTCTTCCTTGTAGTCTGCACACGGTACGTAAGACAAAGGGTCAAACATCAAACAAGCTTTTAGATGCATAGTCAATATTAACACAATTATGCCCCTTAACTGTGAGGTTGTGCGCTTAATCCCCGGCGGCGACAATCCAAAATCGTTTAAAATAATTCATGTACTATTTTTAGTTGTGTGTGACGTCAGTCACACCAACTATAGTACTACGTTTTCAATACATTTTCTCTTAGATTTAAAACCGAATAACCTCTCAATAGTGTAAATATGATCGAACAATTGTATATATCTCTACAATATAAGTATACTAAAATTAAGCAAAAATGTTGAAAGATTAATGCTGTGTCAAATACAAATACAAAATACAAATACATGTTACTTATATAGCGCAAAAATTATATAATATTCTATTGCGCTTTACAGTCTCTAATGCCCAGCAGTTATTGGTAAAATAGGCCAAACAAATGAGTTTTAAGTTTTGATCTAAAAGAGGCCTCATTGTTAATGATTTTTAAGTCACTTGGTAGATTGTTCCACCACTTAGGACCAACAACAGTTAAAGATCTGTCTGCCATCTTTGTTCGCCGAGTAGGAATAACAAAGTTATTGTCACTTTGTGACCTAAGTCTATAGCGGCCACTTGCTGGGACAAACATCTCTCGCAGGTAACCTGGTGCAGTGCCATTGATGACACGAAAGACCAATACTAGGACTTTGAACATGATCCTAGCTTGAACTGGAAGCCAATGGAGTTGTTTTAGAAGATCAGTACTTGGCTGATCCGATGGCGCCTTCAGGATCACCCTGGCTGCATGGTTTTGAATCCTCTGTAATTTCTGAAGTTGGTAGGCTGGTAGACCAGTGAATAGACCATTGCAAAAGTCAATGTGGGAGTGTACAAGACCATGTACTAACACTTCTGTTGACTTCTGTGTCAAATGCATGCGTATGGCCTTTAAATTTCGCAATTGCATATGGGCAATTTGACACTTTTTTGTGATGTGAAGGTCAAAGTTGAGTGTGCTGGTCATGGTTACACCAAGGTCTCTAACACGATTTACCAACTTAACCTCGTGTCCTCCAACATTCACACTTGATATGGTCAATTTTGATAACTGTTGTCTTGTACCATAGAAGATGATTTCTGTTTTAGATTGGTTCATTTTTAGCTTGAAAGTTGTCATCCAGTTTATAATGTCATTGAGACATCTATCTAGTTGTAACATCATTGTCATGATGCCCTGCCTGGATCTTGAATGCAATCTTGTGGTCATCTGCATAGCCATACAGATCAGCTGGATATTTCTGAACTACACGATTGAGAGCTGATATATACAGGGTGAAAAGTACTGGCCCAGCACAGGACCCCTGTGGGACGCCGAATTTCAAGGGCTCCATGTCAGATGAGGTTTGTTCAATGAGAACTTTCATAGTTCTGTTTGTAAGGTATGACTCAATCCATTGAAGTGGGGTGCCTTGAATTCCAAAGTCACCCTGGAGGATTTTAAGAAGAATTGGAATGTCAATAGTATCAAACGCTGCACTCAAGTCTATCATTACCACAATAGATACTTGATTATTGTCAATGTTTTCAAGAAGGTCGCTATACATTTTAATCATAGCTGTCTCTACTCCATGATGTTTTCTGTAGGCACTTTGATATGAAGGCAATAGATTGTTTGCTTCAATATGCTTATTTATCTGATTCAATGCTGCCTTTTCTAAAATCTTTGACAGGAATGTTAAATTTGACACAAAAATAAATACTTACAGGCTACAAAAATCGCCTGTGACATGAATACATGTTTTTTTTATGCTGATGTAACTGCAATCGAATGATGTAATTTTATCACGTGATCACCTTACCAAGCGCGCGAATATAGTTTGTTTCGATGCAAAGATGGCTCGCAAATAAATTAGATAGTAAATGTGCAGCGTTCGGTCATTTTAGGCTGTTACAATAACCCATGGGAAGTCCAAAACAAATCATTGTAACATACTAATAATCACATCAATCTATCGACCTCAGATATCTTCAAGGATTTTTTCTTACACTGAAAAAATGACCAAAACCTGTATATTTACTATCCGAAATGTGTTCAGAGCCTCTGAACTGTGCAGAAAATTTGCATAATTACTTCAATCTATAAATAGAGTCTGTTGTAGATAAGGTACTGCATGAATACAAATCAAAGCTCTGGTACAGGAACAGGAATGCCGCATTTCTTTCGTTTATCAAAGTGAACTTAATTATTGGAGATCGGCTTGAAGCTCTTCAGACACTCTTTCATTTAAGACACATACAACTTCAGTGCCTTCAGCCCTTTGATTTTTCATGGTGTTGAGCATATAAGAGATGTGACTCATCGACAAGTAAATGTAACTGGATGTGATATCATGCCACTTGCCTAATGTCTCATATTGCGCAATGAGACAATATTTTATTTGAATAATGAAGATATAAGTCTCCTAATGACTGAATTACTGTCGGTTGGATGTTACATCTAAGAGAAGGAATATCACTACCACTAAGTAATGACAATGTCAGGATTAGCAATGATCGCCATATTCAAATATAAATGCAACAGTGCCATGTTTTATCATTTTAAAATTTAAATTTTAGGAACCCTAAATAGAGCGTTTACATTGTATGAAGAATAATCCCATTAAATATAGTATGTATGGTAGCATTGAGAAATTTGAAAATAGATACTGTACCAGCCAAATATAAAATCACAGTTACGGAAATTATATTTCTTTTTAAGTATTAATATTATTGCTTAACTGGTGTAGGATAAGAAATAACTGGAATATATTTATTTTGGAATAAATATTTTTTTACAATTCAAATGACAACGTGAATTATTTATGTTATGTATCAGGATAACCAAACATTACCATTGATTTAATTCCATGTGATACAAGCACACTGTAGCATGAGTAAACTGCGGTTAGACTGCAAACAAAAGTGCATGCATTTATAACAGTAACACGTGTGATAGAAAATGCTATAAGCAAGTCGATGATGTCTCCTGTAACATAATATTACTCAACAGAACAATTGATTAAGCCATAAATTCACATCTAATTTAGCACACACACACACACACACACACACACACACACGTCTTATTTGTAAATTAATAGATACAGTCACTTTCCTAAATTGCTTTATATTATCCAACAAGGTGTTAATAAGACACTTACATGGGTTGGTTTGAACATATTTTCATTTTCTATATGTTACTTTGTAGTTTTTCAGCAATACAGTTAAAGGGACCCGTGGTCTAGTTGTAACGCACATTCCTGTGGACTGAGGATCCGAATGATGTAGGTTCCAGAAGGGGATAAGGAATTTTCATAGCATTCCAAAGTTCAAAGTACTGGTCCAGCCCAGGCACCATAAAAATAATGATATAATCTGTAAGAACTTGTTTCCTAATTGACGTAATATAAAAATATACATACAATGTAGTGCAAATCTCATTTCAATTTCATAGGATAGACTTTGTTATTCCATTTAAGAAATACCATACTCAAAATGTGACTTACGGTTTCTTGGCACAATATCTGATGTGTGCCCCACGATGGTGTTTATACAGAACAGTTACCTGGCCTCAGTCCACAAGTTCTTACTGATATATCAATTCATTTGAATTAAAAAAAAACATATATTTAATATGTTTTTGATATATTTAACATAGTCAGTTGGAGATTTAGATCAGTAGAAAGATTAATCAGTCCCGACTAATTTGAATAGTTAACAGGCTCATATCAAAGTGATATTGGTAAGACATATAATTTTAATTTCAATATATTCCCTCTGTAAAACCGTTCCATTTTGATTTTTTGAAAATGAAAATATAACGGATTCAATAAGCGAGAGTCTTGGCCCTCAATAAATCAACAAATGTAAGAGAACTTTAGCTTCTGCTTTGTTAAATCACATTAGGGTTCAATCAACAACTTCCTCAAGTATTCCTCATATGGATCAATTCATGGTTTGAAAGAAACTTCTCCTTATTACGGCTTTCCGCAAACCTGCGGAAAACGTATAGGGTTTGTTATGTTTCTTCTTCTTATTATTATTATTCCTCATTTTCCAACCAAATCCAAGAGTTAATTTCAGTATGTTGCCAGTGTCTGAGCAACATGAAAATTAAATTGCCTCGACAAAAAAGTTCAAATTTTTAAATTCTATCATTTTAAATTTTCAATGACGTTAAATGACGTCAGATTTGACGTCAGCATTAAAAGTTTGTTCGCGCTCTGGAGCCTTTATTTTTTGTCGTTTTATCTTGATATTTTCACAGAAGAAGTATGTTATGATGTAAATGTGCACCTTGTCTTTCAAATTTTCAAATTCGAAACATTTAAGAATTTATGGCAAAACCGAGTTTCGAACTTTGGTCTTAAAACTATCATTTAATGTTACAAAGGCTACTGAGGAGTTAGAAGCATGAAAAATAAACAGCTAATCGGCCCAGAGATCTACTTTCTTTTTTCTGAAAGATTACCTTTTAAGTCACGTGGTAATGACGTCATTTAAAGGGCAAAATCCTATTTTTTCAAGGATTTCTCTCGCTCTGGCATCATACATTTCGAGTCAATTTAAATGAAATTGAAATTGCAGCGATAAAAAAGTATCTTTTTATACATTCTTTCATTTGCAATTTTCATTGGCGTCATATGACGTCATATTTGACGTCAGCTTCAAAAGGTTGCTCGCGCTCTAGAGCCTTCAATTCTGATCCGATTATCTTGATATTTTTACAGAAGATGTATTTTAGGGTGTAGATGTGCACCTTAGCATTTGAATTTCCAAATTCGAAAAGATTAAGATTTTATGGCAATACCAGGTTTCGAACTTTGGTCCAAAAACTAAATTTAACTGTTACAAAGCCCCCTGATGCGTTAGAAGCATGAAAAATGGACAGCATATTGGCATAGAGGTTTACATTCTATTTTCTGCATTATTTATTTTGAGTCACGTGGTTATGACGTCATCAAAAAGATAAAAATCATTTCTTTTTAAAGATTTCTCTCGCTCTAGTATCATGAATTTTGAGTCAGTCTTAATTAAATCTTCAGAATTGATAGAGTTAAGATTGAAGTGATGCATACTGCCAAAAAAAAAAAAATTGTCACGTGGTTATGACGTCATGCATACTAAAGCAAGAATTATTTTTAAAAATCATATAAAATCGCCAATTAGACCAATGAATTTATAATTTTCAAAAATATCGAAACTTAGTAACGTTCATAAGGTCTTCAAAATTTCAAGTAATTACGTCATCAAACATGTCGGATATTCATGTTTGATGGAATGCCTACTTGAAAACAAACCTTTGCATTTCGAATTTTTTTTTTTTAATATAACGTTACTAAAAAAAAATGATATTTTTCTTTAGTCACTTGATTTTGACGTCGTTGAAATATAAAAAATCATTCATTTCAATATGTATTCGCGCTCTAGCGTCATGAGTATTGATGCCAATCTTAAGCATACCTTAAGGAATTTATGTTGTGTCACTTGTTTATGACAACATTGATTTGTAAGCAACATATTTTAAAAAAGATCAAAAGATTGGATATATTAACATTAGATAAGTAAAATTGCCGTACCTTAGCATGCGCAAAAAGTCCAGAAAATTTCAAGTGATTACGTTATCAAACATGACTTATTCATGTTTTTCGTAAAAGGGCTAATTCATGTAAATCTATTAATTTGAAGAAAGAAATGAAAGTGGTCATTGGTTTGATTGAGCAAGATCCCATTGTTCTTTTGCAGGAATGAGTGCCTGCGTTGAATAGTGAATTGTGATACGTTTTTGAGTAAATAAGTCGCATTTACGATGAATTAGTATAATTATACTAGAGCCAGAAAACCTTTACGGATATCTTATTGCATTTGTTATCACGGCTTTCCGCAAACCTGAAGAAAATGACAAATACATGTAATTCTACCTACCGATTTTTTATGTTTTCTAAATGTATAACGGTTTCTTTTTCTAAATCTGTAAAAATAAGCAAATATAATAAGCAAATGAATAGTTGAAAGTTTCAAGACGTTTATAACGTTAATTACATAGAAATAAGAAAGTATTTTCATGATTTTGCTTAAACCCCTGCCTTTCTTTCCATGTATTTTTCCAAATGTAAAACTCAATCAATTTAAAGGTTGAAAGTCATGGATTTCAAACTTTTTTTTCTTCTTTACAATTTCAATTGTGGGTCAAATTGCAATGAATATTTGTTAAGTAATATGCTTACGAAGAAAAAGATATTAAATAGAGAATAAAAAACTTTTAAAATCGATTCCAGTTTGCATATTTCTCCTTGACATATTTTTCTCGGCGACGTTGACTCATTTCTTGTACTAAGTAAGTAAGTAAATAATTTATTATCGTGACATGTGCAATAAGATAATTACATACAAACTGTAAACAATCTAAACAAAAGAAAGCACCCGGCCCAATGGGCCTATATGTCACCAGGTCAAAAACAGTAATGATAAAACATAATAATCAATGTCTATCAATAGAAAATGCAATGATACGGCGGCATAAAATTGAAGCATATTTTAAGAATATATCACAGTTCTCCTGCAGAGGTAAGCTTTAACTATAAATTTGGCTGTTTTTCTCGGGTGAGTATTTAATAAAAATGTTAATTTATCATCCGATGACAAGTTTGTATAAACAGTTTGTAATAGTATATCCCCAAACACATTACTTCGGATGGTATTATAGAGATCACAGGTTAAAAGAAAATGCTTTTCGTCTTCAACAACATCTAAGGCACAGAATCTACAGAGTCTTGAATCAACAGGTTCACCAATATATCTGCCAGTCTCAATTCGTAAGGGTAAAATACCAAACCTAAACTGACTATAGAGTGAGCGTTCATATTTTTTCAGGTTTAAAGTTACGTAATCCTCGCAACTAAAGTCATTTTTAAACAACCTGTATGTCCTTAATTTTGGCACGTTTTGAACATCATGTGACCATTTTCTGCTGTAATATTCCGTTATCTTGGTATTTGCCACGGAAATTTGCACAATCGATTTTGAATTAAAGTGATTGACAATACCTAAATTGTTTAATATCTGTTTTACGTCACTTGACCAATTATTTCTGCACCTATTGTAGTCAAAATTGAAGACACGCTTGGTCAGTCTATTATTATCCATATTGAGCAGTCTATTCCAGGAGCGTATAATGCAACCCCATCTTCTGTATAAACTAGGTAGCCAGCCTGTATCCCCATGTAATGCTAGAATCGGAGCGAAGCGATGTACACCTAGAAAATATCGTAAAGCGCGGTGCTGGATGTTATCTATTGTCTGATATTGCCTAGCACCCCACACAGATGACCCATAGTCTAAGATTGGTACAACACATGCATTATATAGTTTATCAAATGTTCGAAACCCAAAGTCTTTTAGGTGGTGTATTTTGCTTATAAGACTTCCCAAAGCTCGACTACCGCCTTTCGATAATGATTCACAGTTAGCACTAAAGTCACATTTGTCTTGAAAGATAACCCCTAGATATTTATAGCGATCAACAGTTTCCAACACATTTTCACCTATGTGAAATATATATTATGTACGTTGAGCTCTACCCCTGCGGAAATGCATACACTTAGATTTTTCAGTGTTAATAATCACTCTCCACCGCTTACACCATTCGTGTAAAGTGTTAAGCATAGTTTGTAAGTTCTCCTCTGTATCTGAAATGAACACAATATCGTCAGCATACATGAGCATAGATACTTTTACATCTCCCATAGTTATTCCAAGTTCAAGGTCATTGACCTCTTTGACAAGGTCATTGGCGAAAATTGCGAACAAAGTTGGCGATAAATTACACCCCTGTTTCACTCCAGTGTAACAGCTGAACCAGTCAGTTAATATATTGTTAATTCTAATACAAGAGACTGAACTAGCGTATATATTCTTAATTGAGTTATATACTTTACCATCAATATTGTTTAAAAGTAATTTATACAGAAGCATTTCTCTGTCAATGAAATCGAAACACTTTTTAAGGTCGATATATGCTGTAAAAACAGAGGCGTTGTTCTTTGCTATGCTATTTAACGTAAAAATGTGGTCCTCGCATGATCTGTTGGCCCTAAAACCGTTTTGCTCGTCTGCTAAATGCCCACTGTCCTCTAAGTACTTAGTCACTCTTTTATTTATAAACGAACTGTAAAGCTTGCTTATGCACGACAATAAGCTTATACCGCGATAATGTAACGGTACCCTTTTATCTGAATTTGGGTCCTTTAATATAGGGCAAATGATTGCCTTTCACAAGTGAAATCTTTTGTAGCCCATATGACCGAGATGCGTGCATTGTTTTCACATTCCTTGAAAACGTGCAGTCACGATTATGTGTAATTTGATAATACACAGCGAGGATACATTACAGTGTCAATGTATTCATATAGTGCAAACTTGATTGTACATAATCTCTAGGGGTCTCTGGGGTGGAAACAAATGCATACGTACAATACAAATCATGAAATAAATACACACGTATGTTTGCGGCGAGCAAGGACATATATTTCAAAATGGCAGAATGTATGTACATTGTATTTACACCCAAGGATGCCAGTAAGACATGCACTGATAGATCATCATCGTTCCGTTAATGACTAAAAAGTAATATTGAAAATCATGTATTCTTTAGTGCACTGATGGTACAAAAAGGAATTTATTGTTACCAGAATTTTAAAATATTTAGGTAAGCATCGTTGTTTAATATAGAAGCAACAACAATATAACCATTAACCACCACATAGAACAACACAATGCGGGTTTTTTGTTTTGTTTTGTTTTTTACATTTTACAGATGAACCAAATTTCAAGATTGGGTTGCTATCACGAGCCAGTAAAATGTTACCCTAAGATATATAACTTTAAATGAACAGGAAGTTTACATGGGCATGCAGTATGTGTGGGTTATATTGACATTACAATACCAGAGTATTTCAATCTCCTTTGGGCAGGGAAGCATTGAGACACATTGAAAAGAACCCTTACCCGTAAAAGTATTTATGTAATATGAGAGTTTTGTTTTGCAAGCGTCTGCATAAGTTTACGCCATGTCATGGAATTGTTTATAAATAAAAGCATGGATTTCTGAAATATCACTAAACCTTTACAAGTATAATCATTCCGGTAACATGAGATTTTGTTTTGCAAACGTGCACCAAACGCTAGGTCAAAATAATGTCTGACGATAGCTAGAGTTATCACTAAAGGCAACTAATACCCCCGATTCTCACCTTGTCTTTGTTATATCTGACCATGAAAGAAGGGGGCCCTAGAGTGTCATTAGCCTAATTAAAAATTAAAACAATTCAGGTCATTTGATTTTACCTTGTAAGCTTCAGCAGCTTTGCTTCAAATTTCATATACATAATTCTCAAGAATACTAGTCAATCATCATTCTGCAGACCGCAAATTTCAAAGAATCAACTTTATTTAAGCAATGTTAGTAGAACAAATTTGTGCCCAATGAAATTAAATTCTGACTACTTGTTTGATAGAAGAATTTGAAATGTTCTATATAGAGAAGTCCCATTTTCCGAGGGATAAACTTTATTTAAGCAATTATGGTAGAGCACATTGGGTTGACCATTTGTACCAAATGACATAAAGTTCTGACTTTTGGGTTGATAGAAAAAATATTAGAAATGTTCTGTACAAAGTATAAAAGGAAATGGGTCGAGCCCCTGCAGTCCACATAAGTTATTAATTGTATTTCTTAAATTTTGTTAGAGCACTAAGAGGTACCGTTTCCGTCAAATGATATTAAATTCCTTGAGGAGGAATTTTGAAATTTCTGTATAGAGTATATGAGGAAATTAGCCGACCTCTTAGGGGTCTCATTTTTAAGGGATCAATTTTATTTTAGCTTAAATTTCAAACGACATTAAATTCTTACTATTCTTAGTTTTAGAGGAGAAACACTTTTAAGTTTATAAGATAAAATTCTGTTGGTTGTCATGGCAACAAGAGTTCTAAATGGATGAAATTCATTTTAACGTCTTTGGTGAAAGGCCTACCAAGGATCATTCATGCTAAGTTTCATCAATTTCTACCCTGTGGTTTCAGAGGATATGTCTTAAAGTAAATTGATGACGACGCAAGGTGACCACAAAAGCTCACATTGAGCATGTTGTGCTCAGGTGAGCTACGAAAGGTTATAGTGCTTCATATGACCTGATATACAATTGGAGTGATGATAACGTGTCATGCTATTAATACATGAAAAGCCAAATGATGCGGGTAAGTAATCAAGGAATTATGAATATGAATAATATTTGAAAAGAACAGCAGGAGTTGTCCGTAAGACAGCACACTAGACTATTCCAAAGCTTATTATTGACGCTTTACTTTAATCAAAATGCTAAAGTTCAAAAGGGGTCATAATTTACTAAATTAAAATCACTCAATCTCATAACAGGCGGATCTTCTTCAATTTTTCAAAGAAGATATATATCGGGATTTTGTTATCTTTTTATACATTCGATTATTTTCAATCATCATTGGCGTCATCTGACGTCAGATTTGACGTCAGCTTCAAAAGTTTGTTTGCGCTCTAGAGCCTCCAATTTTGGTCCGATTATCTTGATATTTTTACAGAAGATGTATTTTAGGATGTATATGTGCACCTTGAAATTCAAATTTCCAAATTCGAAAAAAAAAAAGATTTCATGGCAATACCGAGTTTCGAACTATGGTCCAAAAATTAAGTTTAAATGTTACAAAGCCCCCTGATGTGTTAGAAGCATGACAATTGGGCAGCATATCGGCATAGAAGTTTACATTCTATTTTTTTTAAATAATTTTCTCTTAAGTCACGTGGTTATGACGTCATCAAAAAGACAAAATGCATTTCTTTTTAAAGATTTCTCTCGTTCTGGTATCATGAATTTTGAGTCAATCTTAATTAAATCTTTAGAATTGATAGAGTTAAAATTGAAATGATGCATACTGCAAGAAACGTTTGTTTTGTCACGTGGTTCTGACGTCATGCATACTAAAGCAAGAATTATTTTAAAAAATCATATAAAATCGCCAATTAGACCAATGAACTTAAAATTTTAAAATTTTTCGAAACTTAGTACGTTCATAAGGTCTTGAAAATTTCAAGTGATTACATCATCAAACATGGCAGTTATTCATGTTTGATGGAATGCCTACTTGAAAATGTGAAAACAAACCTGTTCGCATTGTCGAAGATATTTTTTTTCTGGATTAATAGAACGTTAGAATGAATATGTCATTGCAAAAAAGATATTTTTAGTCACTTGACTTTGACGTCGTTGACATATAAAAATCATTCATTTCAATTTGTATTCGCGCTCCAGCTTCATGAGTATTAATGCCAATCTTAAGCATACCTTAAGAAATTTATGTTGTGTCACTTGTTTATGACAACATTGATTTGTGATATATTAAAAAGATCATAAGATTGGATATATTAACTTTAAATAAGAAATATTGCCGTACCTTAACATGCGCAAAAAGTCCAGAAAAATCCAAGTGATTACGTTATCAAAACTTATTCATGTTTTTCGTAAAAGGGCTATTCATGAAAATTATTAATTTGAAGAAAGAAATGAAAGCGGTCATTGGGTTGGTTGAGCAAGATCCGATGTCTTTTGCAGGAAAGAGTGCCTGCGTTGAATAGTGAATTGTGATACGTTTTTGAGTAAATGAGTCGCATTTACGATGAATTAGTATAGTTATACTAGAGCCAGAAAACCTATACGGAAAACTTATTGCATTTACTATCACGGCTTTACGCAAACCTGAAGAAAATGACAAATACATGTATATCTACCTATCGATTTTTTATGTTTTCTAAATGTTTTTATGGTTTCTTTTTCTAAATCTGTAAAAATAAGCAAATATATAAAGCAAATGAGTTGTTGAAAGTTTCTAGACGTAAATAACGTTAATTACATAGAAATAAGAAATTATTTTCACGATTTTGCTTACACCTCTGCCCTTGTTTCCATCTATCTTTGCAAATGTAAATCTCAATCAATTTAAAGGTTAAAAGTCATTGATTTCAAAATATTTCTGTTGTTTCTTACAATTTCAATTATGTGGATCAAATTGCAATGCATATTTGTTAAGTCATATACTTACGAAGAAATAGATATTAAATAAAAAACAAGAGGGCCATGATGGCCCTGAATCGCTCACCTGAGTACCATTGCTTCAACTGATGTCAAGGTTTTTAAACAGACAAGGATTCTGATATAACTTAATCTAAAACATTTTACCCCTGACAATACTACACACCAAATATCTAAGCAATGGGCCATATGGTTTCAGAGAAGACTTGGGCGCAGGGTCATTTATCCCCGTAGGGCCAAGACTTTGAAAATCTTTGTAATGAACCATTAGATGCTACTACATACCAAAAATCTTAGCTCTAGGCCTTATTGATTCATAGAAGAAGATTTTTTAAGATTTTCCTATTTAACTCTATGTAAAACAAGTGACCCCTGGTGTGGGGTCATTTATCACCATAGGGCTATGATTTGTACAATCTTGGTAGTGGCCCATAAGATGATGCTACATACTAAATATCTAAGCTCTAGGCCTTATGGATTCATAGAAGAAGATTTTTTAAGATTTTCCTATATAACTCTGTGTAAAACAAGTGACCCCTGGTGGGGGGTCATTTATCACCATAGGGCTATGATTTGTACAATCTTGGTAGTGGCCCATAAGATGATGCTTCATACCAAATATCTAAGCTCTAGGCCTTATGCATTCATGGAAGAAGATTTTTTAAGATTTTCCTATATAACTCTGTGTAAAACAAGTGACCCCTGGTGCGGGGTCATTTATCACCATAGGGCTATGATTTGTACAATCTTGGTAGTGGCCCATAAGATGATGCTACATACCAAATATCTAAGCTCTAGGCCTTATGGATTCATAGAAGAAGATTTTTTAAATTTTCATTTTTAAAATCTATTTTTAGCTCCTGTGACCTAATTATGCGATGGACCAGAACCATTTATACAACTTTAGTAGAGCTTCATCCAAGGAACATTCCTGCAAAATATTTTTCAAATTGGCCAAGCCGTTTAGGAGGAGATGTTGTTTGAAGCAATTGTTGACGCCAGACGCACGCACGCACGGACGCACGCACGGACGCACGGACGACGGACGACGGACGCCGGACAAAAGGCGATCAGAAAAGCTCACCTTGAGCACGTTGTGCTCATGTGAGCTAATAAAAACTTTTAAAATCGATTGAATAACGTGAGAAAAAATTTCTTGAGGAAAGTATTATCATCTTAAAATGTTCCTGTTTTTTTTTTTGTTTTTTTTTTTTTGTTGTTTTTTCTGCATGATAGTAAACGGATGCGTAATCAAATAAGATCTATATTTATGCCTTCTCAATATCTTCTTAAGAAGATGAAAATGATAAAAAGAAAAAAAAGATTTAAAGCTTATTTTTGAACATAAGTATATATTTATGATAAAAATGATTTCCGCATTAAATCATACATTATCATGCATCATTATTCCATTTTTTTGTATTAACTTATATATTCAATACCTTTGAAATAAGCAAACGGAAAGCCGCTTCGTTTGTATCTTAAACAAACGACTTCTAGTTATGTGTGTGATTGTAATGTCTAATAAGCACATTAAATTGACGTGATATTAAATAAATTCAAAACACGATTAAATCTAACAAAGCGTATTACAATGCAACTTCTTTACATAACTTGCATTGAATGTCAGCTATACAAATGCTATCAATGATATCATTTAAACTATCCAAAAGCATACAGAGTAAAATAAGGATTTATGGTTTGTCGGAGCACCTTTCCCATTAAGGTCTATCTCAAGACACATGAGAACTGTAATGCTTTCCACCAGAGGAAATAATGAGGAGAATGGGTTTTCCGAGGATTTGATTTAGATCGTTGCAGTTTTCCTATGGTCTTATATCAGAGATGTAAAATGCTTAAAAGTATGTGCAAATAGACAATATACAAAATGTAAAATTATATACAGATGTACAATATACAAAATGTAAAATTATATACAAATGTACAATATGCAAAATGTAAAAGTGTATACAAATGTACAATATACAAAATGTAAAAGCGTATACAAATGTACAATATACAAAATGTAAATGCGTATACAAATGTACAATATACAAAATGCAAAAGTGTATTACAAATGTACAATATACAAAAT
>CM037792.1:49198117-49248117 GCA_021229015.1 Solen grandis | reverse complement strand
ATACATGTGTATACAAATGCACAATATACAAAATGTAAAATTATATACAAATGTACAATATACAAAATGTAAAAGTGTATACAAATGTACAATATACAAAATGTAAAATTATATACAAATGTACAATATACAAAATGTAAAAGGTATACAAATGTAAATATACAAAATGTAAAATTATATACAAATGTACAATATGCAAAATGTAAAATTGTATACAAATGTACAATATGCAAAATGTAAAAGCGTATACAAATGTACAATATACAAAATGTAAAAGTGTATACAAATGTACAATATACAAAATGTAAAAGTGTATACAAATGTACAATATACAAAATGTAAAAGTGTATACAAATGTACAATATACAAAATGTAAAATTATATACAAATGTACAATATACAAAATGTAAAAGTGTATACAAATGTACAATATACAAAATGTAAAATTATATACAAATGTACAATATACAAAATGTAAAAGCGTATACAAATGTACAATATACAAAATGTAAATGCGTATACAAATGTACAATATACAAATTGTAAAAGTGTATACAAATGTACAATATACAAAATATAAATGTGTATACAAATGTACAATATACAAAATGTAAAAGTGTATTACAAATGTACAATATACAAAATGTAAAAGCGTATACAAATGTAAAATATGCAAAATGTAAAAGAGAAAAGAGGTGAGAGATAGTAAAGTAACTCCTTGCTGAGCCATTGGGTTCAACAAATGCGTCTCGACAACCTTAAACAAAAGGGAGGCAAAAAACACGTTAAATAATCATTTGCTTGAAATATATATACATGATAGTAGTGAAAATATCCTTTCTTCATTAAAGGCCCATTATATGGCATAATGATACAATTTTTTATAAAAAGAAATATAAATGAACATTGACATATTGTAGACTAGCACACATATCATACAGATAATATGCAAATATCTGCTGTATAATAACAGTTAAACGCATTGAAAATGTCTTTTGAATTACGCAGTTTAACATTTTGGATAGGTGTCCAAATTCTCTCATGTTTACATTTTGCATCGGCGAGTATTCCAAAGATGGTATGAAATTGGAATTTATTTGACTTTGAAAAATCGTCCCCGAACCACAATTTGTTTATCTGCTACGTTATGCATCAATCTCTTAACAAATCTGTAGCACACATTTTGCTTAATATACACTGCTTTTGGAAGGATAATGTGCCTTTAATAACATTCAGCCAGGTGCATATTCATTTCTTTCTTCGTGTTTAGTATTGATTGGTACATTATTTCACTTGTATATGGTATATACGATATTTTGTCTGCTCATTTTCAGAAGACGATTTCTTTTTAAATATTAGTTAAATCACAACTGAATAAATAAATAAATAAATAAATAAATAAATAAATAAATACATAAATGGTGCTATTGTAATAAAAATCTAGATCTCATCACATTGATTCGTCATTCATCGCAATCTCAGGTTTCCTTTTCCGCTCTTGTTTACCTTTCATACACTACTGTAACATGACTATTGTGTTTAAAAAGCCGTGTCCAGGATTTTGAATTGGTTGTTGAATAAAAGATTTTCTTATTAATTTTTTTTCTTGGTCAGGCAACAACAACAACAAAATAACATAGAGGACCTAAATCACTCACCTGAGTATAGGGTCTGTCCTAAAACATTTTGAAATCTTGGCAGTAGTTTTGAAGAAGATGATTTTTAAAGTTACCATATTTTTTTTCTTTCTATTGCCAATGCAACCAGAGTTCTACATGAATCAGGTTTATTTTAGCAATTTATGTGAAGGTTCACCCAAAGATCACCTCTGCCAAGTTTAATCAAATACTGTCCAGCGGTTTCAGAGATAATATCGTTTAATGGTTTCACTATAGACATATAATGTAAATAAGTCCCGCCCCTGGCGGCCATGTTTTTTTTTTACGGATCGGAATAATTTTAGCAATCTTGGTAGATGATTACCCAAGGAACATCTGTACCAAAACATTGTGAAATTTGACCAGTAGGTTTGAAATCTGGCCAGTAGTTTTGAAGAAGATGATTTTTAAAGTTATCTTTTTTTATTTCTTTCCGTTGCCATGGCAGCCAGAGTTCCACATGGATCAAGTTTATTTTAGCAACTTTTGTGAAGGTTCGCCAAAGGATCATCCCTGCCAAGTTTAATCAAATTCTGTCCTGCATATTCAGAGAAGATGTTGTTTTAAGGTTTCACTATATACATATAAGGCAAATTAGCCCCGTCCCTGGCGGCCATGTTTTTTTACGGATCAGAATAATTTTAGCAATCTTGGAAGATGGTTACCCAAGAAACATCTGAACCAAAACATTGTGAAATCCTGCCAGTAGTTTTGAAGGAGATGATTTATAAGTTTTCATAATTTTTTTCTTCCCGTTGCCATGACAACCAGAGTTCTACATGGATCAAGTTTATTTTAGCAACTTTTGTGAAGGTTCACCCAAGGATCAGCACTGCCATGCTTAATCAAATTCTGTCCAGCGGTTTCAGAGGGGATATCGTTTAAAGCAGCGGGCGACGCACGACGATGGACGACGGAAATACATCCTTTTGTTTTCTTTTATTTACTCTTTTAACCAAACAGTTGTTTTACACAAATAATCAATATATTAAAATTATTTTAAATGGACAGTGAAAAACAAACAGACTAGAGAACTGAATTAAAAGAGAAAGAAAAAAGGTCAGTTATTTGGCACTTGCGCAAGGAATTCTCATCTTTGTATTTGTAAGACTTAACAGTAAGACTTCAAGCACATACAACTCCTGCTTGGTAGTCAGTGGAAGAAATCTAGAGCACATGATGTATACAGGCAGGGCTGGGGATCAGAACTGCGTCTTACCCTTCATTTTGTAATCAAATGCCGCCATCTTGAAAAGCAAGTTCGTTTTGCGAATAGACCCCTTGTTACTTTTACGTGTACAGAGCCAGGAATCATTTTAGGCCGCCATTTTGAGAAGAAAGGGGTATATTTTTGTCCCTTACTATTTCTGTTTGAAATGCCTGAAAACGAGATGTATATATATGAACAGGCTCCTAATTTTTCCGCCTCATTTGGTGTTTGTTTCTTTCAAACAAAAGGTAAAGCGAACTGAAAAGTCATAGTGGACAGGTGTTACAGTGAGATAATGTTACGTATGCATGCAAAGAGTACCATTGGTAATAAATCGAACAATGACGAGGTCGTATTTGACAAGCATTGTTAAGATCATATAATGGAAAGTTTTTACACAACCTCTTGTGACGAAGCGTCGTCACGGGTATAAGTTCAATCTCTGACAACTGCGTCAGGGAGTCGACTCTTTGGCTCAGTGGTTAGAGCATTGGGTTATCACGCCGGCGGACCGGGTTCGATTCCGGGCCGGGCCGTGTTTGTTACATTTGGTGGCAGCGGTGGGATAATGTCAACTGCCAGACCGGAGTTGCCTTACCCACGTGTTTACGTGTTTCCCAGGCCAAGTCTCGGGTCGAGACTTCTCGGAGGGGGAAGTAATGTGACGAAGCGTCGTCACGGGTATAAGTTCAATCTCTGACAACTGCGTCTGGCTCAGTGGTTAGAGCATTGGGTTATCACGCCGGCGGACCGGGTTCGATTCCGGGCCGGGCCGTGTTTGTTACACTCTTATTCAAAAATTAACCGAATGAATGATTTTCATGAACTATATGCTGCCTTGAATAGGGTATTACGAATAGAAATTTCCGTAAACAAGCAATATTTTTCCAAATCTGTTATAATGAGCGGGGTTTAAGTTGAAGTAATGTGAGTATAATTTGTCTATTATTTTGTATATCTATCACAAACCGGAAGTATTTCGATCCCCGGCCTCAACCAAAGTCATTAAATATGGTACTGAGTGATATGCTTGTATTCCCCATGCTTCGTGCTCAGCATTTAAGTGTAGTACCAGGACTGGCTGACCCAGTGCCATCGGTTGTATCATGTCACCTGTCTATAGTGTAATATCGCAATCCGGTTGTGCAGTGGTGGTATATGACGCCTCTCGACTTCAGAAATATTTAAAAACGAATGAAAAATCAAGTAAACAAATAAAAACAATAACAATATGACTTATTTATGGCACATGCAGTATGAAAATAATATTGCGCTATATTATTGTGCCATTTGAGGATAAATGATATTCAATAATATTCCTTCTTGAATATAATGAATAACTCTATAAATATGAAACGGAACATTTATAATCAACATGATTGTCAATTACATTAGCTTATCTTTACTGACAATAAATCGATTTGCCCCAAACTATTCAATAATATTAAGCATTATTTTATCCTTGGATCTTAAAATAATTAACAATCCGTCCATTGCTTTTTTCTTCAATATTTTGAACTTTGACTTTGATAATGCGAATACATCGTCAATAAGGCCCGTAATAGATATATGAAAAATATGAGAAGACATGTTATTCAGACACATGTTCTTATAATGGACTTTGAGTGTTCTAAATTGCAATAAAATTAAAACAAGAGGGCCAAGATGGTCCTGTGTCGCTCACCTGAGTCAGATTGCTGTGTTAGGTATGATGACAAAAAAATGTGGCATGTAATGTGTTCTTCTAACATTTGACTAAGTGACCTAGATTTTGATCCTACCTGAATTTGCACTCAACTGGGAATTCATGCAGTCATCATTCTTATCAAGTTTAATGAAGATTGGTACAAAATTGTAGGTCCCTAGAGTGTTCACAAGAATTTTAAAAAATTTGCCCTGGTCTTTTTGGCCTTTTACAAACATCCTGACCAAGTTTCATGAAGATAGAGCTGAAACTGTTGCCTCTAGTGTGTTCATACGGTTTTTCTAAGATTTGACCTAGTTTTTGACCCCATGTGACCCATTTTCGAACTCATCCAAGATATCATGTAGACAAACACTCTGACCAAGTTTCATGAAGATTTGGCCATAAATGTGGCTTCAAACATGTTCACAAGTTTTTCTAATATCTAACCTGGTGATCTAGTTTTTGACCCCACATGACCCAATTACAAACCCCTCCGAGATAATATTAGACAAATACCCTGGCCAAGTTTCATGAAGATTGGGCCAAAACTGTGGCCTCTAGAGTGTTACAAGTTTAAGACCAAAAGTTAGACCCCACATGACCCATTTTCGAACTCATCCGAGATATTATATAGACAAACACCCTGGCCAAGTTTCATGAAGATTGGGCCAAAACTGTGGCCTCTAGAGTGTTAACAAGCAATTGTTGACGACGGACGACAGACGACAGACAAAAAGCGGTCACAAAAGCTCACCCTGAGCACAAGTGTTTGACTTTGGCAGAGTCTCCAGTGATATTTTTCTCTATTTATACTTGATAGTAGTGAAAATATCCTTTAACAGGTCGATTCTTTTCTATTACAAGATTTTCTCCAAAGCTTTTTTCGTTTCCGTCTGAGAGTTTGGTATCCTTCGGTACATCCTCTTTCTTATACACGCTATCTACATGTATTACGTCATTTGACTGCTCCTTTTCAGATAACGTAGGAGTTAGCATCTGCTCATTTTTATATACATGTACATATTGAATATTATCAGGTGAAGCACTTTCTGTGTCATTTGTTTGCTTTCTTTCATTCCTTATTTTCTTAAATATACTCACTTTGGAACATTCGAATTTTGGCTTGAAATTATCCGTTCCTAATTCTGCCCTTTCTTTCATTTGTTTAACGTTACTCATGTTGGCACAGTTGAATTTTGTTTTGAAGTTATCCAGTCCGAGTTCATTCAACTCAACAGGACCAAGTAATTTTGCAACTTGTTCTTCGATGTCTCGGTTACGATTGGTAAATTCTACGGTTCTTCCAACTCTCAGATACGCCTTAATTCTGCGATTACTAACAGAAAATGTGGAAACATGGTCGTAATTAATCAGGATGATGTTCTTAGTTACATCTGCCACAAACATGTTCCATCCATATTTCCATTCGTTCTCAGTCCACACTCGTCCTTCTTGTAAGAGGTAACTTTCCGAGAGGATGAGCAAAAAATTTCGACAATACTTTAAGACGTTGATCGTAAAGTCATCTCGGACATCGCCTAGTGGAATATCTCGGTATGGGAGAAACAGTTTGTAACCCTTGGCCTCCAAAACTGGTACAAGTGTGAGGTTGACCCATTTTCGAAGGCTGTCATTCTCGTCATCAAATGAAATGATAGCATCAAAACGCGTTCTAACTACTGGTAAACTTCTAAGGTTTTGTTTGAGTCTTGTCCAAATAATGAGTATTTCAAACCTGAATTTATATGACAATGACGCAACGAATATAAAGACTGCTGTTAAACATCCGACAAGCAATGCGATCATCAGCAAGATATTGTTGTCTTCAACGCAATTTAAAAGGTCACTATTAAATGCAGTTGCTGAAATGATTTTGTTTCCATCAAGAATACAATCAAAGATCTTGTATTCAGAACATGGTTTAACGGATACCCAGTTTTCTATCCAAAGATTCCTGCAACTGCAGTATATCTTTAGATTTTCCATTTTAACGCTACACATGCCCCGGAATTGAATAATCTGTGGTAATTCGTGCAGCGATGGGTTATTTGATATATCGATGAAATGTGCATATTGAAGATTTCCAATTATTTCTGATGGAAGTTCAGCAAGGTTGTTACCAGATATATTTATCACTGTTAAGTTAGACAGGTATGGCAGTTCCGGAATAAACGTGATCATATTTTCTGAAACATCTAGATTTATGTAGTCTGAATTCTTTGAGTATGGTATACTCTCGGGTAGTTTTGTTAATTGTCGGCTAGAACAATTTATATACAATGTATTGTGACTTGGCTTGTCTAGACAATCGCAACCTTTTGGACATGACAAATCGTCCAATTCACAGATCAGTTTTTCCTGGTCAACATCATAAGCATTCTGACCTTTCAATTCTGGTGGAGAGTCGCATTTAAGTACCTGATAGTCCAGGAATAGATTCTCCAAGACATCTGCAGTTTGATTCACAATATCCTGTATATTACAATCACAATGCAGAGGAGCCCCTAAAAATGAAAACCCACATTCTATTAATTTTCCGAGCTCAGCCAAGCTTTCAAGGTGAAGCAGTTCTTTGAAATCAGGCCAGACTGCAAAACTGTTGTCTAAGATAGAAACAAATCCAGGACCGTAATTTAGGGTGTGATCCAGTCTTTTGTCTAACTCATTGGAAAGTTCGTGTATTTTGTTTTGTTCGAACGAGATTTTACAAAATGGATGATACGTCATCATATTTGTAACATCTAGTGTTTTAATCTCGTTGTTGTCCATGCGGAAATTAAATATGTAGACCCATTCAGACATTAGTATCCCTGGTTCAATTGCTTTGATATTGTTGTGTTTGAAATCAACTTCTCGAAGAAATTTTAAGTTCAGCAATGAAGTGTTCGATATTTGAGTTAATTTATTTTGTCTCATATCCAAACTGTCCAAGTGACTTAAACAAGAAAGGTCAGGTAGGTGTCGTATTTTATTATTCACAAAACTCAATTTTACAATGTTTCCCCAGAACAGATGAAAATCTTTGAATATTCGCAATCTTGTTTCATTCATCCTCTCTTCATTATCCCAGTCACAAATGTTGCTGGGAATTTCTGTCATGTCTGAATCATGGTGTTCAACTGTGTATACGTCACTATCGTTATACTCATGTGATGACACCACTACTGTCTTCCCTAGTAATGTCACAAACTCCAATGGAAAGTTCTTCTCGGAACCTGACCACGTGGTCAAACTATTACAAACACAGCATTCAAAGTACTCAACTGCGCGTATGACAGGAGGTTGATTTTTGTACTGATCACAATTTGTTGAGCACAGCAAGTCATCCCTATGGTGGATCCAATCAGGGTCCCAAGGAACATAAGACATGAAAACGGGTCGAACTTGACTGAGTAAAACGACAATAAGCACCGGAAGTAAATAACGCACTCTCTCCATTCTGAAAAAGACAGGAATTTTTGTCAATTCTGGAACGCCTGACATTACATAATCTATGAGTGTGACGAAACGGTATACATGTGTAAGTGTATAGGCAGCGTTCGTGTCATAGAATGATGCAAAGGAAAGAAATACCAGACTCATATTTGATTATTTTATTTACGGAATAAATTTCCAAATATTATGAAGGACATTTTTGATTACCCCAGTTTTAATTACATATGTATATGTCTCAAGACTAACGATTCGGAATATATGGTTTTACATGGAGGCAATAAATCTAAACAACGTAAAAGGCCCAACGATAGGGAGTTAGCCATTTAAACCAGGCTTTGAAGCCGATCAGGCTAGCAACATATCTAAAATTCTACAGAAATTTACAGAAGTTACCTTCAAAATCATCTAATATCAAGAATAATTATATTTGTGGCGTTTTATTTAAATACTAAATGAATGTTAAATGTTATTTTAGCACTATAACACATCATATTTAGTAAACTATTCTGCTTACAAAAGCTAATAATCAGTCAGAAGAAACTAAAAACTTGGCTCGTTATAATTTGTCATAGTTTAAAGGCACTATGTCAGAAAACAATGATTTATCTATACATCACACATTTGGGCATCTTCTGGACCCTAGGATATCAGCAAAGCCTGGCTAATCTTAAAATTGCCATTATTGCCCTTGGACCTCGGGACAGAAGAAGTTTGAAAAAAAAAAATCGGTGTATATTACCTCAGATTTCAGTTCACAGTAACTTTAAACCTGCAATAAAAGATGGTATAGTCCGTCCTTCTCTCACATTGTTTAAAGTACCAACGTAACTTGGTCTATTATCCATCATAAAGGTAACAATAACTTTGGAATGCACAGATGGTCAGCAGATGATGGATCAAAATAACCGTATTCACGAAATATTTTATATGATATGTTGTACATGTTAATCATTTAAACATCCGATATTGTCGACATTGTGATAAAATTTATTTGAGATTTAATCTTTATTTCACTGCGAATAAAACTGTTTGTAGCTTATCCCAGCTGTTGTCAAAATCGATACAATCGATTTTTCCTATTTTATGACAGACAATTGAGCTTTGTGTCTGCAAAATCAATCACCTCTACGCGCTTCACGTCATCGACATGGTAAAATGGACTATTGATAGAAGACAAGAAAAAAGTGTGTAGGCATACACATTTTAGGGGCAGATACAATTTGAATACCTCGTCAATAAAGGCTTACGGTGAAGTCCCCTGTCAGTAAAAAATAGTATAGATTACGTATCTGATGCCTAAAGTATGAGATTTCGCATAAATTCAGGAAGTCTTAATAATTAGATACTTTAGACACACTAAAAATAGACTAGTGTCGATACATGATATTACTATCCAACTATAAGTTATTTTAAGTGGGCGGTGGTTGTCAATGATAAAGTTTGTCAATGCATGTTTGATGTACTTATTTATTAAATTTTATCTTTATAAACATTGTAACCACGAAAGAGTACCAATCTCTTTCCCCATATTGTATCCGCGATATTGGTTTACCAACTAGTATTTTAATAATAAGATAGCTTTATTTTACCAACTGCAAATTTCTTTTTCCAAAACCTGCGATATTTTAGATATATAGATTAATGTAGCTACTGAATTTTCTCGCGGGGAGAATGTTATCAAATCACACATACGTACAATTGAAATAAATATCATAGAATTGATAGTTAAGATTGGCATTTATTAAATATCTTGAATTGATTGTTTTGAAAAAAAATATAATGGAGTGAGCTAGCGCGACAAACATATGAAGTTTCTAGGTAAGAATTATCCTTGTAAATTTCAAATAGCTCCATAACAACATGGGGGAGTACCGGTTATAACCGGTGATGGTTTTTTTCTTCGACTCCTGACGTAATGGTTAACAAATTGTTCATATCGAATATTAAACCTTTCATTTACATATGCTTATTCAGATACTCGAATCGGTGCGGGCACTGCAATTGTACTGCAAATTATTGTACTGCAAAATATTTACACGTAAAAACACAATGCAACATATTTACTTAAAGTTACATAATTATTTAATATTATATTAATCTAAAGAATATTCCTGCCTTATTATTTAATATATTTATTATTAACTGGCTGTTATGTCGATCATGTATGAGAAATACTCACACATTTAATCGTTATTTCAGCTATATACATGTATAAATATTGTTTGAAACTTTATTTTGGTCAAAGATTACAACTATTCTAGGTCGTTCACAATCCGTTCATCATGCGTCTTTTGTGTAAAAACACAGTTAGCTGTGTATAGGGCATATGATAAAAGAATCTGACATAAATTGACATTTCATATCAAATTTTACTAAACTCGTTCATGAAAATTATCTCGCCAGAGTCTCTCTTTATAGGCTCACTTGATAACATTTTCTCTAACCCTTTTAGGAAATGACAATTCATGACAGATTCTTTATAGCTGATATGATATTACACATAATGTGCCATTATACATAATAAAGTATGCACCAAAGACCTACAAAAGCAAGAACGGTCGGTATGTCTCCGTGATATATTTTGCACTTAAAAGAAAATGGTTTTAGATATGTCAGGGCTAATTTAATAAAATGAGTGAAAAAAAATACTGCATACACCAATGCATAGCTAATACATGAAAGAGAACTGAGCTGAGTCACAATTATCATATTGCAAAATGAAAAAAAAAAAATGAAAAAAAAAAAAAAAAAATGCATTTGACATTACTCCATCCTCGTTCATAATGGTCTCGTCTCAATTTATACGTTATGAAAATTAGTTACCATATACAATGAATATGCTTTTCGATATATTGATAGACAGTTTCTTTAATCAAATCTGAAGGTTATACTTTTCTAAACAAAACGTTGGATCATCCTTTATTTGGCCTGGGTTTTTTTTCTTGACATTGTCCCAAAGTATTGAAAATATCATCTTAACTATGAATCAAGGTCGATGCATTTGTGAACTGTAATCAAAGAAATGAAAATTGCTGTTGCATATCCAGTACTACAAACAACACAACACAAACAACAACAACAACAACAACAACTTTTATTTCACGACACCGTGACCGTATTTTACATCTCACTTAAACATTTCCATCTGCGTTTAAACTATTCTAACCTTAATATAATGACTGTAGGAAGCTTTTTGTAGTACAGGTAAATTCCTTTGGCAATGTTTTTTTTTTTTTTCTAATATTTTACGAAGTAACCTTGGCTTTTGTATATATTGAATGATTCATTCTACCATTCATCTACAATTGTATATAATAATTTTGACTGGATTTTAAATTAAAAATTTCATAGAATAAGATTTGACATAATTTACTACCCAATATTATATCCCACACCCATCTAGGAGATATGGCATGGATATCGGATATAAACTTTTTAAGTTCATCACAAAATGAAAAAAGGAAATACAATCTAAAAATTTGATCTGTTAGGCCTATTGACACGTGATAACTCATACTGGCCTGGTTAGGCCTATTGACACGTGATAACCCCTATTGACCTAGTTAGGACTATTGACACGTGATAACCCCATTCATACTATATTCTGAACAAGTTTCATTTATAATACAAATATAACTACATGTACACGTAACACATTTAACATTTGAACATCTTGAATATTTATAAAACAGTAATGGTGGTATAGGTATCTACCTAGTTTAAGAATTTAAGGTAGTGGTACCCAATACATGGATTTTGAAATTCTTGTTTCTTTGGTGTTTTTTCTATTTTATACATTTAAAGGAAGTATTTCGTGCAATATAGGAAATTTCCAACCACAGATTGTAAAATGTTAATGATTTTAGTCTATGTTACCCTGTATTGAAATGCTTTCGCAAAATGTGTGGGGGTATACGTATAAAAACTGCTATTAGATCATCAAATTTCCCATTATTTTTCTCATGAATTGATTAATCATATACCTAAGGTATATATCAAATGGAAAACATATTAGAAGTATAAGACAAAACTTGATAAAATATACATATATAAATTTATGTAGGAAGTCTTCATTTTAATGTTTGATATTTTCCCCCATATAGAACGTATTTTTTATGCAAATTTCACAGAACAAGCTGTTAAAAAAATATACATATATTATATCAAACATAAAAATGCACAATTTATATAGGTTAACCATAGAAATATCAAGTAATAACATTACCTGACCCCTATTTCTTAAGCTCAGTAAAAACACAGAATATTATGTTTTGACTGCTTCCTAAGTTCTTTTCATGTACAATGTGAGCACAAACTTGAAATAATAATTATAATTATTCTATTAAGTGTCCTTTTCTATTGCAAGATTAATGTAATATCACTGTGAAGTGAAATATTGATCAGATAATGACAAAAACTATTTGACCAAGTACGCACAGTCTTAATACGAAAGAATGACTGGTACAATTTTCCGCTTTACATAAATTTCCAATACACGAACTTATGTTACTGTATTTATGTTTGATTAAGATACCATTTACTTTTTTATGGAGACCTTTTTAAAATAATCTCATTTTTCACAATTAGGGCATCCCCATAATCAATTTGTTGCACGTCCCACACAAATCCAACTTTTTGTAGTCCGAAATCTGGGGAAAAAAGACACCATTTATTGGTAACATATTAGTCATTGCATTGCAAATTTGCAATAAAATTGTGACATTTACAGTGGTCAGGCAGTATAGGAAGCTGTGATTCATCCTGTTGAAGGCAAAAATCTACTGTGGGCCGAGACCACAAACACCACATTTTGTCACTCTGGCAAAAAATATCTGCAAATAGAAGGGCTTTAAACAAAGTGTTTCTGCTTTAGCAACTCCCTGTACTTGCAAACTACCCCAACAATGTGGTGCTCACGCATTAATATTTTTGGCAATTGCTAAAAGTTTGTACCCCTTTGTAAAATGACTTGATATTTATCACCATGCAGACGAAAAGCACTGTTTACAGAAAATGGCGGACTTGACATTCTCATGCATGAACAAATGAGTCTTGGCCCTGTTTTCGAATTTGCCAGAGTTCATTTTAGAAGTCACAAGAACAAACTTGATACTAAAAAAGCATTTAAAAGACAAACAGTCATTTAAATCCAGAATATTTACCCTATTCAAGAAATCCTCCTGGCCATTCGAAGCTGTGGTTAGTGTGGTGTGCATCCTTACGCAGTTTAACAAATCTAGGGGAATTCCAAAATGACGTCACCGGAAAGTAATTGAGGGAGGTGTTTTTCTTCTCTATTTTAAAAAAAGGAACGGTATTTTTGCAATAGATGAAAGCAATCGAAATTGTTACATTTGATTAACAATGATATAAGATACGATGAATGAAACTTTTTAATGAAAAAGAGTCACATATTACAAACAAAATTCGTGTGATCAGGACATGATTTACCTGATATCCAAGCTGAAATCCAATTATTCTGACAGATCTGGGTTTACCGTACCGTAGACGTTAACACCCCCCCCCCCCCAATAAAAAAAACAAACAAAAAAAAAACTTATTTTAGCAAACCGGTTAAACCAGTCTAGTTTAATTAGTATGGAGTTACAATACGTCAAACAGAAATTTGATCCAGCCATGAAAGTATCATAAAATAAATCAGACAATTTTGAAGTACGTATTTGCAATTGACAGTAAACATATAACATATACAATAACCAAGAGTGGGCCCTGCATATTAATAGAAAAAAGAAGACGTGGGTATGGACAATGAGTACCTTTGCAGATTTGAGCCCAGTCGGATTTATTCTTGTAAGGAAGCCCTTTAGATGGTTTACGGTGGATAGCTTGTGGTGTCCCTTATGAACTCGGGCAATTCACAAACCTGTATTCATTGATTCAAAAATGTTGATTAAAATAGGGTTTGTCTGTGCAAATGTATGCGACGATTCAATGAAGTACAAACTCTGATAAACATGTTGGTATATAACACTGCATGTTACAATATACAATACCTGACTGTCCCGGTGTAACGATTTCAAGTGCCCACCCCGAACATGAAAACGATTTTTCAATCTCACCTCCATCCCCCAATCATCTAGGAATTTGAAAACGCTTTTTAATCACCCCCCCCCCCCCCCACTCCCGGTAGGTCATATTGAAAACATTTTGAAATTCCTTCCCCATTTATCAATGCCCTATCCCGTTTAACCAATTAATCAATTATTGCAATACAAGTCACCCAAAGAATCTTTACTGATTGTCACCCTTCCATATAGACATCGAATGAAATATTATTGAAATACACCAACAAGATAAATCAAAGTATAAATAAAACGCGTATATAGATCTCTCCATTCACGATCCACCCTACTTGTTCAGTAAATCACATTCATAGTGTGCTGTAAATAATAATAATAATAAAAAAACACGATTGGTTGCCCCTTCGGAAGAAACGAAAGCAGTGTGTGTGTGTGTGTGTGTGTGTGTTCGGAAGAAGGGAAGGATAGTATGACAATTGTCAGTATCTCCGTAGAGGTTTTGTTTCAAGTTATGATATGACCTCCCTTTAATCTAACAGCGATTTTCTCCCATACAAAAATAAATTAATTAATAAATAAATAAACTAAATAAATCCGGAGAAAAAACTGTGACTTGTCTCACAGAAAGAGGTAGTCCACGTACGATTACTTCCTTTTTTACCAAAATAATATCAGGACGGTATACCTACATACTGTGAGCATAGGGCGTGCAAAAGGAAGTCCCCAGATGTAAACTCTCCTCGTTTTAGAGTAGTTTCGGTTTTTTATCTCTAATAAATCCTTACAAATAATAGATCGATTTACAACAAAGTTTGCTGAAATAGTGCATTCAGAAATATCCTTTGAAATATTAATTATTAATCGCGGTTTAGGCTTATGTAATACATATTGATTAACACGGGAGTCCCCGTCATTGTTATGTTCACAGTTACCTAAAAAATGAACAGATTGATTGTGGCGAAATTGTAGCGAAAATCTGTTTGTGGATACAGCTGCCTAACAAAATGAACAAATTCATTGTAGCGATTTCTGGTTATGGACAAAATAAACAAATTCATTGTAGCGAATTTTTCTGTATATGGATACAGCTGCTGAGTTTCTGTTTATGGACACAGCTGGATAGCAAAATAATAAATTATTGTAGTGAGTTTTTTTTTTTTAGACACAGCTGCCTAGCGAAATGAATAAATTCTTTATAGAGAGTTTATGGACACAGCTGCCCAGTGAGATGAACAAATTCATTGTAGTGAGTTTCTGTTCATGGACATAGCTGCCTAGCAAACTGTCATTTTATTTAAAACAGCGACCTCCCAAAAACATTTCTGCTTCTTCTAAATTTACAAAAGCCTACAGCAGACTTTTAATATAAGTCAATCATCAACATAAATAGGAAATACATGTATAGGGAAAAAAAGAGATAGAAAAAACACTGATCATAGATATGTATTGATGATTTATTTCTTTGAATTAACGTCTCATTGACAGTATTTCAGTCATTTCAGGGACTATGCTAAATTGACAGATATAGTGCTACCACATTGTAGTATCACACTATAGACATGTGGCATGATACAACACCCAGTCACTTTATCCTGACAATGCGCCAACCAGTCCTGAAACTACCCTTGGGCACCACGCAAGGGAACTAAATCAGAATATTTTCTAATGACGTTCGTATATAGCGACCATGGATCAAAACAACCATCTCTCTATTCTGAGGCAGACACTCTAACCACTCAGACACCAGTACTGATCATGATCTACAGTTTTACTTTGTACTCTGATCTTTTGAATCAGAATATTGTACAAAGTAGAACTGAGGAATTGTCACTAAAGGTGATTTATACCTCTACACCTTGTCTTCATGTGATAGGAATGTAGGACAGAATATGGATAGAGGATAGGACAAAACATGGATAGAGGATTGGACAGAATATGGATAGAGGATAGGACAGAATATGGATAGAGGATAGGACAGAATATGGATAGAGGATTGGACAGAACATGGATAGAGGATAGGACAGAACATGGATAGATGATAGGACATAACATGGATAGAGGATTGGATAGAATATGGATAGAGGATAGGACAGAATATGGATAGAGGATAGGACAGAATATAGATAGAGGATTGGACAGAATATGGATAGATGATAGGACAGAACATGGATAGAGGATAGGACATAACATGGATAGAGGATAGGACAGAACATGGATAGAGGATTGGACAGAATATGGATAGATGATAGGACATAACATGGAAAGATGATAGGACAGAGCATGGATAGAGGATAAGACAGAACATGGATAGAGGATAGGACAGAACATGGATAGAGGATAGGACAGAATATGGATAGAGGATAGGACATAACATGGATAGAGGATTGGACATAATATGGATAGAGGATAGGACAGAACATGGATAGAGGATTGGGCAGAATATTGATAGATGATAGGACAGAACATGGATAGATGATAGGACATAACATGGATAGAGGATAGGACAGAACATGGATAAAGGATAGGACAGAACATGGATAGAGAATTGGACAGAATATGGATAGATGATAGGACAGAACATGGATAGAGGATAAGACAGAACATGGATAGAGGATGGGAAAGAACATGGATAGAGGATAGGACATAACATGGATAGAGGATAGGATAGAACATGGATAGAGGATTGTGCAGAATATAGATAGAGGATTGGACAGAATATAGATAGAGGATAGGACAGAACATGGATAGATGATAGGAGAGACCATGCATAGAGGATAGGACATAATATGGATAGAGGATAGGACATAACATGGATAGAGGATTGGACAGAATATGAATAGAAAGGACAAAACATGGATAGAGGATAGGGCAGAACATGGATAGAGGATAGGGCAGAACATGGATAGAGGATAGGACAAAACATGGATAGAGGATAGGGCAGAACATGGATAGAGGATAGGGCAGAATATGGATAAAGGATAGGACAAAACATGGATAGAGGATAGGGCAGAACATTGATAGGGGATAGGTCAGAATATGGATAAAGAATAGGACAAAACATGGATAGAGGATAGGGCAGAACATTGATAGGGGATAGGTCAGAACATGGCAGAACAAAACATGGATAGAGGATAGGGCAGAACATTGATAGGGGATAAGTCAGAATATGGATGGAGAATAGGAAAAAACATGGATTAAGGATAGGACAGAATATGGATAGATGATACAGAATATGGATAAAGTATAGGACAGAACATTGATAGAGGATTGGACAGAATATGGATAAAGGATAGGACAGAACATGGATAGAGGATTGGACAGAATATGGATAGAAAGGACAGAACATGGAGATAGGATAAGACAAAACATGGATAGAGGATAGAGCAGAACATTGAATATGTATAGAGAATAGGAAAGTTAATGGATAGAGGAAAGGACAGAACATGGATAGAGGATAGGACAGAATATGGATAGATGATAGGACAAAACATGGATAGAGGATAGGGCAGAACATTGTCAGAGGATTGGGCAAACATGGATAGAAGATAGGACAGAACATGGATAGAGGATAGGGCAACATTGATAGGGGATAGGACAGAATATGGATAGAGATTAAGAAAGAATATGGATAGAGAAGATAGAGGATTGGGCAGAATATGGATAGAGGAAAAACAAAAAAGAGGGGGCAGAATATTGATAGAGGATTGGACATAATATGGTTAGAGATTAAGAAAGAATATGGATAGAGAAGATAGAGGATTGGGCAGAATATGGATAGAGGATAAGAAGAACATATATAGAGGATTGGACAAAAAATGGCTAGGGGATAGGACAGAATATTGATAAAGGATAGGGCAGAATATTGATAGAGGATTGGACATAATATGGTTAGAGATTAAGACAGAATATGGATAGAGGATAGGACAGAATATGGATAGAGGATAGGACAGAACATTGATAGTGGATTGAATAGAATATGGATAGAGGATGGACAGAACATTGATAGTGGATTGAATAGAATATGGATAGAGGATGGACAGAACATAGATATAGGATAAGACAAAACATGTATAGAGGATAGGACAGATATGGATAGAGGATAAGAGAAGTTGGAGTTTACTGTTGCTTCAACATTATTTCAGTCATATAGTGACGTCCAGCTAATTACAGGGGGAGGAAGACCCGGAATGCACTGAGGCATCCGAGTAGAACCACTGATCTACCGCAGGCCAGGTCATGGATAGAGGATAGGAAAGAGATTAAGACAGAGTATGGATATGGACAGAGAATAAGACAGAATATGGATAGAGGATAGGATACAATATGAAAATGAATAGAGGGTAAGACAGGATATGGATAGTGCATAGGACAAAACATGGATAGAGGTTAGGGCAGAATATGGATAGAGCATAGGACAGAATAGGAAATATGAAGAACATGGTTCTTTTATACCCCCACTTCTGTGAATCATGGGGTATAACAACAACTGTTTCAAAGATAATTAAGTATATTCTTGAACACAGACATAAGGAATGAAAGCAGAATAAAACATTACTTATATGATTTACAAATTTATTGTATCAGCTCAATATGCACTCTGTATATCTTACATGATTTTCAAATTTAATGTATCAATTCAATATGCAAGTAGTATGGATTACATAGGACGTAAGAAATATGGTAATTCATGTAAATAAACAAAGATTAAACCAGCAAATAAGCACAGAATAAATACTAGCCTCTTGACTGTATTTCAAGTACTGGTAAACAGGGAATCAATTATAAACCAGCCATAAACTCCTACAAAACAAACAAAATGTTCTGACAGGAGATAAAACAAGTCAGTGAACAAAACTCATACAGACCTTCCTATATGTTGGAGTAAAGAATCATGGACACTATTTTATAGCTTTTTTAATAGAAAAATAGAAAAGACAAGAGGCCCATGATGGCCCTAAATTGCTCACCTGAGATAAATAGGTTGACCCAAGGAACATCTGTACCAATTTATTTTAAAATCTGGCCAGTAGTTTTGAAGAAGATGATTTTTAAAGTTTTCATATTTTTTTCCTTTTTGTTGCCATGGCAACCAGAGTTCTATATGGATCAAGTTTATTTTAGGAAGTTTTGTGAAGGTTGACCCAAGGATCATTCCTGCCAAGTTTAATCAAATTCTGTCCAGTGGTTTCAGAGGAAATGTTGATTAAAGTTTTCCCTATATACATATAAGGCAAATGAGCCCCGCCCCTGGCGGCCATGTTTTTTACGGATCGGAAATTTTTTAGCAACTTTGGTAGAGGTTGACCCAAGGAACATCTGTACCAATTTATTTTAAAATCTGGCCAGTAGTTTTGAAGAAGATGATTTTTAAAGTTTTCATATTTTTTTCCTTTTTGTTGCCATGGCAACCTGAGTTCTCCATGGATCAAGTTTATTTTAGCAACTTTTGTGAAGGTTGACCCAAGGATCATCCCTGCCAAGTTTAATCAAATTCTGCCCAGTGGTTTCAGAGGAGATGTTGTTTAAAGGTTTCTCTATATACATATAAGGCAAATAAGCCCCGCCCCTGGCGGCCATGTTTTTTTACGGATCGGAATAATTTTCGCAACTTTGGTAGAGGTTGACCCAAGGAACATCTGTACCAATTTATTTTAAAATCTGGCCAGTAGTTTTGAAGAAGATGACTTTTAAAGTTTTCTTTTTTTCTTGTTTTTTTGTTGCCATGGAAACCAGAGTTCTACATGGATCAAGTTTATTTTAGCAACTTTTGTGAAGGTTGACCCAAGGATCATCCCTGCTAATTTGAATCAAATTCTGTCCAGTGGTTTCAGAGGAGATGTTGTTTAAAGGTTTCTCTATATACATATAAGGCAAATAAGCCCCGCCCCTGGCGGCCATGTTTTTTTACAGATCGGAATAATTTTAGCAACTTTGGTAGAGGTTGACCCAAGGAACATCTGTACCAATTTATTTTAAAATCTGGCCAGTAGTTTTGAAGAAGATGATTTTTAAAGTTTTCATATTTTTTTCCTTTTTGTTGCCATGGCAACCAGAGTTCTATATGGATCAAGTTTATTTTAGGAAGTTTTGTGAAGGTTGACCCAAGGATCATTCCTGCCAAGTTTAATCAAATTCTGTCCAGTGGTTTCAGAGGAAATGTTGATTAAAGTTTTCCCTATATACATATAAGGCAAATGAGCCCCGCCCCTGGCGGCCATGTTTTTTACGGATCGGAAATTTTTTAGCAACTTTGGTAGAGGTTGACCCAAGGAACATCTGTACCAATTTATTTTAAAATCTGGCCAGTAGTTTTGAAGAAGATGATTTTTAAAGTTTTCATATTTTTTTCCTTTTTGTTGCCATGGCAACCTGAGTTCTACATGGATCAAGTTTATTTTAGCAACTTTTGTGAAGGTTGACCCAAGGATCATCCCTGCCAAGTTTAATCAAATTCTGCCCAGTGGTTTCAGAGGAGATGTTGTTTAAAGGTTTCTCTATATACATATAAGGCAAATAAGCCCCGCCCCTGGCGGCCATGTTTTTTTACGGATCGGAATAATTTTCGCAACTTTGGTAGAGGTTGACCCAAGGAACATCTGTACCAATTTATTTTAAAATCTGGCCAGTAGTTTTGAAGAAGATGACTTTTAAAGTTTTCTTTTTTTCTTGTTTTTTTGTTGCCATGGCAACCAGAGTTCTACATGGATCAAGTTTATTTTAGCAACTTTTGTGAAGGTTGACCCAAGGATCATCCCTGCTAATTTGAATCAAATTCTGTCCAGTGGTTTCAGAGGAGATGTTGTTTAAAGGTTTCTCTATATACATATAAGGCAAATAAGCCCCGCCCCTGGCGGCCATGTTTTTTTACAGATCGGAATAATTTTAGCAACTTTGGTAGAGGTTGACCCAAGGAACATCTGTACCAATTTATTTTAAAATCTGGCCAGTAGTTTTGAAGAAGATGATTTTTAAAGTTTTCATTTTTTTTCCCTTTTTGTTGCCATGGCAACCAGAGTTCTATATGGATCAAGTTTATTTTAGGAAGTTTTGTGAAGGTTGACCCAAGGATCATTCCTGCCAAGTTTAATCAAATTCTGTCCAGTGGTTTCAGAGGAAATGTTGATTAAAGTTTTCCCTATATACATATAAGGCAAATGAGCCCCGCCCCTGGCGGCCATGTTTTTTACGGATCGGAAATTTTTTAGCAACTTTGGTAGAGGTTGACCCAAGGAACATCTGTACCAATTTATTTTAAAATCTGGCCAGTAGTTTTGAAGAAGATGATTTTTAAAGTTTTCATATTTTTTTCCTTTTTGTTGCCATGGCAACCTGAGTTCTACATGGATCAAGTTTATTTTAGCAACTTTTGTGAAGGTTGACCCAAGGATCATCCTGCCAAGTTTAATCAAATTCTGCCCAGTGGTTTCAGAGGAGATGTTGTTTAAAGGTTTCTCTATATACATATAAGGCAAATAAGCCCCGCCCCTGGCGGCCATGTTTTTTTACGGATCGGAATAATTTTCGCAACTTTGGTAGAGGTTGACCCAAGGAACATCTGTACCAATTTATTTTAAAATCTGGCCAGTAGTTTTGAAGAAGATGACTTTTAAAGTTTTCTTTTTTTCTTGTTTTTTTGTTGCCATGGCAACCAGAGTTCTACATGGATCAAGTTTATTTTAGCAACTTTTGTGAAGGTTGACCCAAGGATCATCCCTGCTAATTTGAATCAAATTCTGTCCAGTGGTTTCAGAGGAGATGTTGTTTAAAGGTTTCTCTATATACATATAAGGCAAATAAGCCCCGCCCCTGGCGGCCATGTTTTTTTACAGATCGGAATAATTTTAGCAACTTTGGTAGAGGTTGACCCAAGGAACATCTGTACCAATTTATTTTAAAATCTGGCCAGTAGTTTTGAAGAAGATGATTTTTAAAGTTTTCATTTTTTTTTCCCTTTTTGTTGCCATGGCAACCAGAGTTCTATATGGATCAAGTTTATTTTAGGAAGTTTTGTGAAGGTTGACCCAAGGATCATTCCTGCCAAGTTTAATCAAATTCTGTCCAGTGGTTTCAGAGGAAATGTTGATTAAATTTTTCCCTATATACATATAAGGCAAATTACGGATCGGAAATTTTTTAGCAACTTTGGTAGAGGTTGACCCAAGGAACATCTGTACCAATTTATTTTAAAATCTGGCCAGTAGTTTTGAAGAAGATGATTTTTAAAGTTTTCATATTTTTTTCCTTTTTGTTGCCATGGCAACCTGAGTTCTACATGGATCAAGTTTATTTTAGCAACTTTTGTGAAGGTTGACCCAAGGATCATCCCTGCCAAGTTTAATCAAATTCTGCCCAGTGGTTTCAGAGGAGATGTTGTTTAAAGGTTTCTCTATATACATATAAGGCAAATAAGCCCCGCCCCTGGCGGCCATGTTTTTTTACGGATCGGAATAATTTTCGCAACTTTGGTAGAGGTTGACCCAAGGAACATCTGTACCAATTTATTTTAAAATCTGGCCAGTAGTTTTGAAGAAGATGATTTTTAAAGTTTTCATATTTTTTTTCTTTTTGTTGCCATGGCAACCAGAGTTCTTCATGGATCAACTTTATTTTAGCAACTTTTGTAGAGCCTCACCCAAGAAACATTCCTGCCAAGTTTCATTAAATTCTGTCCAGTGGTTTCAGAGGAGATGTTGTTTAAAGGTTTCTCTATATACTTATAAGGCAAATAAGCCCCGCCCCTGGCGGCCATGTTTTTTTACGGATCGGAATAATTTTCGCAACTTTGGTAGAGGTTGACCCAAGGAACATCTGTACCAATTTATTTTAAAATCTGGCCAGTAGTTTTGAAGAAGATGATTTTTAAAGTTTTCATATTTTTTTTCTTTTTGTTGCCATGGCAACCAGAGTTCTTCATGGATCAACTTTATTTTAGCAACTTTTGTAGAGCCTCACCCAAGAAACATTCCTGCCAAGTTTCATTAAATTCTGTCCAGTGGTTTCAGAGGAGATGTTGTTTAAAGGTTTCTCTATATACTTATAAGGCAAATAAGCCCCGCCCCTGGCGGCCATGTTTTTTTACGAATCGGAATAATTTTAGCAACTTTGGTAGAGGTTGACCCAAGGAACATCTGTACCAAATTATTTTAAAATCTGGCCAGTAGTTTTGAAGAAGATGATTTTTAAAGTTTTCATATTTTTTTTCTTTTTGTTGCCATGGCAACCTGAGTTCTACATGGATCAAGTTTATTTTAGCAACTTTTGTGAAGGTTGACCCAAGGATCATTCCTGCCAAGTTTAATCAAATTCTGCCCAGTGGTTTCAGAGGAGATGTCGTTTAAAGCAAATTGTTGACGACGGACGCCGCCGGACGAAGGGCGATCACAAAAGCTCACCTTGAGGCCTAAAAAAATAAATGTTGTGTTTACGGTTTCCCGACCGACCCATAGTAAAAGGTCCCGACCGTGTATTTTTTTTTTTCAAAAAAAAAAAAATTAAAAAATTTCGCCGACTGTCGTGTTTTAATAGTTCGAGTGCGCCAAGTATGGGGCGATTATACCGGTATTTTAACTACAATCGGAATCCTTTGTTTTTTTCCATATACTGTTACATGATCCAGATTAAACAGGTGCGCGATCTATTGTACGCATTTGGTAAATCGTTTCTTTAATCATGATCTAGAGAATCTAGAACGTTCCGGGTCATGGCGTCTTTCCTTGTAAACAGCCTTTTGGCTGTGCAATTAAATCCGTGCCAACATACCACCGGCATAAAAGTGATTCAACCGATCAATCATTCATTTACTGTGGAACAGGTTTTTTACCTGTTCCACCCTGCACCTGAGGCAAGCCAAAAAACAAGCGTGTTCACGTGCGAAACAAACACAAACTCGGGTACAAACTTTATAATCCAGGACTTTATTCAAGTGTCTGAATTAGTTGGTAATTTTGGAATAAAGTCTTTGACTTTTACGTGCACAAATAGGCAAAATACAGAACTAGATGAAGCCAAGGCATTTGTTGCAGAAACAACAACAAAAACAGTGGATGCGTTCCAGGTTCTAATGGCTAACGGTAGAGACTTTCCCAAGTTAAAACAACGGTAAGTACAGTTTAAAAAAAAAAGCAATTTAGAGCTTACAATGAGCCGATCCACTTTTTTAAATTCTCTAATTTTGTTTAGCACATCTACATTGACGGTCCCCACAATATTCGTGCCAGAATCTGACAGTAAAATACCCCCCCCCCCCTCTTCCCCTAGGTGCATTGACAGTAAAATGGATAATATATCGTCGTGTATCCCGGGTATTAGAAAGTGGTTTTAGTTTTGAATTTATTTTACTATTTTAAAAATATAGAAGTACAAATGTATTGTGAAACAATACTAAAATTCTTTTAATATTAAATTTTGCTCTGTGCTGAATGATGTCTGACAGAACTATCAAACTTTTAGATATATTGCAGATAGGGTTTTCTACATTCAAAATCACATTGTGAACCAGATCCATTTCTAGAAGGGTAGATTTTGAAGTTTTAAAATAGCACTAGTATTGCGTGAGCATCTTTAAAAACTTTGCTGTTTCAAATTTTAATATAAAATGAAACTGCCATTACAAATTTAGTATTTTTAAGTGGTTTTATATCTAGAAAAATAAGAAGTTTTGTACTAATGTAGTGATTTCAGAGGGTGCTTTTTTATAGTAGCACTTGTCTGTTTTATGTGCCAAAACCTATAGATGGTGCCAATGTCAACACATGAGTCACTACAACACTTTTTGAAAAGACAGTAGTCAAACAGCAATGCTTTCATTCTTTTATATATTTTATATTAAATATTAAGTGGTACTATCTGATGTCAGACTTGACATTTTGTTGTTGAACTGATATTTATATTGCAGTTCTGGCCAAAAACCACTCACAAGGAAGGAAGAACTATATAATGATATAGTGGAGGAGTTTCTGCGGGCTAGATCCTTAGATTTCCCAAAATCGGGAGTGGAGACAGAAGGGAAATATTTTGCACAGGTATTGTGCCTTTCATTAATTTTAAATTTGGGTATGCTTTTAAATAATATTATTAAATACAAATACATCAACCATTAATATTATTTTTAAATTTTAAAATCTTGTATATTTATGAAATTCAGACACCATTTAAAGTATACTGTGTAAAATTCTGACCAAAGTGCCATTGAAAGTATCAGAGTAAATATATGTTCTATATAGTACATGTAAAAACTTAATTCAGACAAAGTTGCCGGGATATTTAAATGGTCTGACACTCACAGGTCTGGCTTCTATTTAAATGAAACGGTTTGCTTTTACTTTTTATATGTCATTTTTATAGGTGAAACACATTGTAAAGGTAAATGCATGTTTTCATTTCAAGCAGACAGGCCTATACTTTTAAAGTTTGGTGATGGTCTCTCTGACATTCTATGTAGAGCTATGGAAATAAATGTGCTTTTTATATAGCTTGGTGATGGTCTATATGACATGCTTTGTAGAGCTATAGAAATACAATGCTTTTTATTGTTTGATGATGGTCTCTCGGACATGCTATGTAAAGCTATGGAAATACTATTGATATTTTAAAATATTAATACAAGTGTTTCCAATAGAAAATAGTTTCTCATACGGTCCTATTGTTGCTTGGATACTGCTGCTTGTCTGCATACTTTCTCGTTCAATCGTTTAATATTTGGTCTTTGTACCCTATTTAAAATATAACCGAACCCTAGGAATGAATCAGATTGAGAGCAGACTATTTCTAATATATAATGTATTTTTTTGTATATATATATATAACAATTATTTATTAACTGTTTTAAAGCATTGAACTTTTTAAATAGAATGGTTGTAAAATTAATGTCACTATTTCTGCAATCCTGTAGATCTATTTGTTTAAATGTTTTAATGCACAGTTGTGAATAAGTGCCAGGTGTTGGAAGTTTATATGAAAGTGAAGGGGGGGGGTGCTCTGTATTCTATATAATTTCAACTCATATTTCTTTTTCTTTATATTAAAATAAAATATTATATAAACTTTTATAAATTTCTTTTAAGTATATTTCCAGCTTTTGATTTCAATATTTGTTTTCTTTTGAACCAGTGTTCGGATTAAACGAAAACTTGGTGGGGCATCAGACGACCAGTATATCAATTTTGATATTTGATACATTAAAATCTTGTCTATTTGATATCCAACTCGTCATGATCTATTTATACAGTGTTCCCACGCCTTTTCTAATCAAGGGGTTCATGGAACCCCCTGTGAGCCACAATTTTCAGTTCTGGGGGTTCCGTGTGAAAATTAGGGGTACCAACATAAAAAATGCTTTGTTACTGAATACAATGTCTGTATTCCTTCTTTTCTACGTCGTAGCAATGCATAATTTTAGTATCATCGTCGAAACGAAGTCACGGAAATAATGTCAACCAATGTTTTTGGAATGTTTATATTTCTGGCCTCTTTTTAATGGTATTTACATCGCTTGGACTGTCATCTTGTTGCTGAACATTATCGGAATCGGCTGCGGGTGCTGGGGAAGTTATTTTCCACAGGCCGATCAGTGTAGACTGTTTTTTCCCCAACATTTTATGCAGACACACATTCGTAAACAAATTCGGAACACTCGAACCTTATCGTACGTACCCTCAAGAGTTACTTCCCCTAATTGTGCTATTTTTAGAGCGAGGAATTTCCGAAGCATCATTTATCGATTTTCATGCCATAAAACACAAGGCTACAACGAACTTGTAGGTATTCAAGTTCGTGTAAATATAAAAAATGAAGGAAAGGAAATTAAAACCATAGGCATTTTGCGTACGTTCCGGTCACGTAGAGAAGACTAGTATTCTGATATATTGTACGTTTTTTCAGCTTTCTGTACGTGATTCACGTACATTTGTGCGTGAATGGGAACACTGTTTATAACTTCTTCTCTGGAGCCAATGGTCAGATTGATCTGAATTTTGGTATGGGACATTCGGTGACATAGATTCAAGATGGTTAAAATCGTGCTAATTCCAGGTTTCAAAGTGATATCAGTACACTGGGTCTCTAAATTTATTTATTTTATTACATTAAAATACTAAGCCCAGACAGTGCAATAAAATATGCTGTAAAACACAGACATTTAAATATCTGACAGGCTTAAATGTGTAAATGCATCTCTTTTCAGGTGCTGTGCAATGTGTTGTGGTATTTGACCAATCAGCACCAAACAATCAACGATGGCGCTCAACGACAGAAGGGTGTGCTTCCAATTCCCTCTGCATTTGACAAGTACAGCGGGTACAATGAGATCAGGAGGAAAAAAATTAAAATGCTGCCTCTGTCCGCCACAGAACTGGAGAGCCATGCTCAAGCATTGTTTAGCTTGCTGCTGAAGCCTGTTTGTAGAAGTACAAAAGACTGGGAACAGGCATATGGTGACATTAAAAGTTTGGGAGAGTGTATGCTAAGCTATGCCAAGTACTTGAACAAAACAAACAGACAACAGAAACTTAACCAGAGTTTTGATCATCCAGTGAGAACAGTTGCACAATATACAACTGTTGAGTACCGATGAATGCATTGTCATTTCTGTCCCGTTCACTTTGATGAGAGTGTTCATGTACATAATATGTTTGAAAGTAACCTTCAAAGGTTTAGATATTTTGTCAGTCTTCAGTTATCAGTGCCTATTGACATATATAGATTTAGTCCAGGGGGCCCTACTTTAACAAGTGTTTGTATTGTACAGGTTTTGGAAGGTCGGTCAGAGCCTGAATTGCTTACACAGGGTGCTCGCATGGCTGCTCTATTACAAGGTGATTTTAAAGAATATCACACAAGGGCCCAGAAGCGGACTTTTAGAGAGAAGTTGAGCTATCTTGGAAAGGTCAAGCCATCGACAGCGGATCTGATCTACAAGGAATTGGCCCTTGATGCATCAACTGCATCTCACCCAGACACACAAGAGCGGCTCAGGCTGATATACTTAGGGGAATCTGGTCTGCTAACTGATCTTCGCCATTTAAATCCTGGGCGACCATCTGGGCATTATGATGTGTTCTTCCAACATTTAGAGGATCTGGTAGAAGAAGTCACAGCAGCCGATGAACGTAGACACAATGTAGCACACCTTTCACAATGGATTTCGTTGTCAGACATGATGAAGGCAGCCGAAGAGAAATGCCCCGACAATACACCAGTACCTTCCAAAAGTCTGGTCAGATTACAGTTTGCACCTAGAAATCCATATGTGAAGACAGCGTGGAATTTTACTGGTAGAATTAACGTGCAGTACAAAATACAAAAACGGCAGTTGAGAGCAACACATCCTGATCAGCATTACTGTGCAGCCTTGCTCAAGTATTTTAAGGAAAAGGCCGTAGAGCTGGGAAACCAAAAATGCATTCTGGTGTGCTGTGACGATAAGGCCAAAGTGCCTTTTGGCGAACCTGGGTTAGCAGTATCTACTGGGGTCAGAGGAAAGAAGACTTTGGCGCCCACATCGACGACCATCTCAGCTGCTGATCATGATATGACGAAAGCTTCTTTGACACCATCAGTTATACTGAATGTTGAAATTCCTGCTACATCCCAAGAGTCATTTGTACGAGGTCAGGTAACGACAATTGTCAACGACTCCGTATTTCAAGTATCAACACCATTCCGACATGCAGCGTCACTTGCTAAAGCCGTCCCACTGGACACAACCAAAATCCTACTGAAATACAGTGATGGCGGCACAGATCACAGGAATACACTCGAATCAGTGAAGTGCGCTGCCATTTGTCTCTTCAGGGAATACAACCTCGATATGCTTATTTTAGCAAGATGTGCTCCAGGCCAGAGTTGGCAAAACCCAGCTGAGAGGATTATGTCGATACTGAATATCGGCCTACAGAATTGTGCTTTAGAAAGAGAACAGGGTGACCAGGAAGAAACTATCAAGAAATGTGGCAGCATGAAAGACATAAGACAGAAGGCCCAAATGCACCCAGAACTGAGACCGGCATGGGCAGAGTCTGTAGAGCCTGTCCAGTCCACAGTACGAAACCGTTTTCTTCGCCTAAAGCTGAAAGAAAAACCATTCCAGGCATTAGATCCAGTAGCTGATGATGACATTGATTTGTTGAAACGTCACCTCAGAGAATTATTTTCTGAAATGGACCTGACCAAATTAGTGAAAGCCCATACTTCTAAGATTCAGTCGTACAACACATGGATGCAGAACCATTGCAGGGAACGACAGTATGTTTTCCAGATTCGAAAGTGTTCCAACACCGACTGCTGCCCAGTTGTATCTACTACAGTCAAAGAGGACCTTGACTGGCTTCCGGATCCAGTATTAGCTGATGATGGTTGTCATTATAAAAAGTATGAGGAGGTCCGGGGAGTGGATACAGACGAAACCGACAGACCAACACTGTTGCTGAAGAGAAAACCCGAAATGCTTCCAAAACCAGCTATAAAGGCCCAGCAAAAAAATGTCCCATTGGATAATGCTGCACCTGGACCAGTCGCTACCCCTAAGAGTGTCAAGACTGCAAAGGAAGCTTTTGACAGTACCCTTTATACTGCACAACATGCAAGAGATATTGTACAGTGCACTGAATGCAGGAAACCAAGAATTGTTTACTGTAAAATGGGTTTGAGTCAAAGGCAGAAACTGTTGTTAGCGCTGCATGTGAGCGAGTATGATTATACTTGTGGGGCCCCACTTGTCCTTTCAGAAAGCTCCCTGTATGGAAAAGTGGTTTGTCGAGAGGCTATCACTTGTGCTTCACCCATGGAAGTATCGTATTATGGCAGCCAGTTTGGAGACACAGTGACATGTTGCCACTGTGGCAAGAAAGGTGCATCTCCGGATGATGAACTGAAACGAAGATTTAAAACAGTGCTTCCCATTTGTGATGATTGTGAAGCAGATGGATTAAAGTGTATTGTGTACCGACCATATGGCAAAAAGTGAAATCTGTCGGTGCTCTGACCTACAGTTTGATGTATTGTGTATAAATACTTATTTTTGCTGTTTTATGACCAAGTAGGTTGTGAAGTTGGGTTGGGGAAAGGACCAGGGAACAGAGAATGCAATTTTAAAACTTTAATATTTGCTTTGTATTGATGTGAATGCCCATTGAAGTACTTTTGCTGTTTAAATATTTAGTGAATGTTGTAAAAATAAGACTGAGAGATAAATTTGATATTTAATTAACATTCTGACTGTTCATTTATATAAAACACAAGTTGTGAGAAATCTGTTGGTCCTGGTTTGGCATTAAAATCTCAAGTGTTGCACCGGCCATATGGCAAAAAGGGAAATCTGTCAATGCACTGACCTACACTGTTAATGTTTGATGTATTGTGTATAAATACTTTTTTTTGCTGTTTTATGACCAAGTAGGTTGTGAAATTGGGTGGGGGAAAGGACCAGGGAACAGAGGATGCAATTTTAAAACTTTAATATTTGCTTTGTATTGATGTGTATGCCCATTGAAGTACTTTTGCTGTTTAAATATTTAGTGAATGTTGTAAAAATAAGACTGAGAGATATTTAATTAACATTCTGACTGTTCATTTGTATAAAACACAAGTTGTGAGAAATCTGTTGGTCCAGGTTTGGCATTAAAATCTCAAGTGTTGCTAATATTTGTTTATAATTCCTTTCTATTTGTAAGACTATATATATATATATATGTAGCCAGTGTTTTCTTGAGTTCACTTTGGCTATATTGCCTTCTACTGCCCAGCCCATGCGCTGAAAGATCCTGGTTAATATTAAATGCCTGAAATGTAAACCATTTACCATGCAGTAATGTTATAAAACCTACTGGCATTTTCATACTACAAAATGTGATACAAGGCAAAGGGCACATAGCAGCAAATGCTGTAGATTTATGTTACCTTTGTATTTTCACAGATATATTAAATATATAAAATGAAGATTTCTTTTATATATTTTAATAATAATACCTTTTTAACAGATTCTGTTGAATACCCTATCTAACCTTTTGCAATATGGTGCAAGTGGAAAGGAAAACATTCAAACTACAAAAGCAGACAAACTACAAAAGTATACAATATGTTGTCACCAAATGCACTCTTGAAAAAGGTGTAATTACTTCGCATGCAAGAGAAAATGAAAAAAAAATAACAAAAAAAAATAACAAAAAAACACCGACCCTTTGATTTTATATCTAAAAAAATCAGCCAAAAAAAAAAAATAGTCCTACCTACCGACCCAATTTTTTTTCAGGATGAAACCTTAAACACAGCATTTATTTTTTTAGGCCTGAGCACTTTGTGCTCAGGTGAGCTAAATAACAATTGTTGCATATACCCATCAAATTTGCTACCAGACAATACATAAAGAGGGCCAAGATGGCCCTGAAGTTGCTCACCTGAGAAAAACTGCCTTTATTGCCTGTACAAGTTACTAAACTTGTACTGAATACATAATCGATGAGATCATTTCAATTCCACAAACCAAACAGAACCTGTGGTCAAATTTTGAAGTCAAACTTGACTGAGAGATTTGGCTTTAAACATTGTCGATAAAACAATGAAAAGATTCTAGAGTGTAAACAGTGAAATCTGTCATTATTAATTAAAGGGCCATAACGCCTGACCTTATTGGCCAATATCAGCCATAATCTTAACTTAGCCAAGAGATTATGATAATAAACATTGTCATAAAGTTTGATGATGATTGCCTAGCTAGAGTGCAAACAAACTAATTGTAGACGACAGACATTCATCGATCCTAATAGCTCATCCTGAGCACATGAATTTTCATAAACAATGTCCTGTTATATGATTTCTTGCACACAAATATTTCTTTTAACTATTTTTCTTGCATATACCATGGTTATATCCTAAACAATTCTCAATATATTTCATATTCCACATATACCTGTACTTTCATAAACAAGATCTATAGCATATACTGCAAATTCCTCAGTGTCTCTAATAAGTTAACTGAGCAAAAGAACTTCATGGAAACCACTGAAGCTCTTTTATCAGGTAGCTCCGGTGGTCCAAAGTTAATTGCTGGCACAGTACACAGAGTTCCTGGCACATTTGTACAGCTTTTTTCGAAGTACATGAAACTGTGACAAATTTATCATGGGTCATCACCTCAGAGCAATTATGGTACTTAGTTTCATTGCAGTCACAAAAACTTGGAAAATATTTTTATTCCACCAAAGACTTTATACAACTACCCACAATTATAATGTCTTTTGTAAACCATCCAAAATGATTATTAATTTTGGCTCAGTGTGTGAGTGTTTGTATAAAGACACATGCAGTTTCATTATTCCAAGAATAGAATTCATTTTCTATCATTTGTCACATCTCAACATTCAACCTCATTTGGCCTCCTCTACAATCATGTCGCGTGTCACCTGGAATGCCGCGATCAGTGAACTCAACTGGATCTTCTCGTTTGTCCCTGAAGCCAGTCTGAACCTGAAACACAACATCAACCTTCTCAGTCTCATTCGTGTATAAGCCAAGGCCATTTTATACCATGGTATGTAACAAAAGAGAAGCAACACCAGGATCAAATAACATCAATACCTAACACTAAGTAATATTTAAAATAAATTCTTGAATAAGATAGGAATACATTTTACAATTCCTGTTTTATGAAATATTCAAGTATTTTGTTGACATCAAATATTACCTTGATACAAGTGTTCTTTGAAAAACATGTGTCACCTGCTGAAGCGTGATGGAAAAAATGTGAGACACAATAACTATAAAATATTTGATCTTTATTTTTTAGAGCCACAATAATGAAAACAGATGTATATAAATGAAATACATTACTTATTCTAAGTAAATGTTGGGAAATAGAAAACTGGCCATTCATTTTTTTTCTCAAATAATATGCATTCAAAATATGTTGCATTTTTTTTTCAATTTTTAAATCAGAAAACAACTTTTAGACTGAAATTTCCATAAAGCTGTCCATCTCAAATATGAGCCCTAGCTAGGTGACACCAAAGATCCAAAAAATGACAAGGGTTGTTCCAGTGTAATCCCAAACATCATAAAGTGTTAATAAACTAATAAAAACATAATTGCTTACTCTATTTCTGCCATTTTTTCCAGCAAGTGTATTCGTATATGTACAGGAAGGTCAACTGAAACAGATATATATTTTTGTTTTATAAAAGCTTATACCTTAATTATTAATACAAAAAAGCTTATACCTTAATAGTTAATATATAAGAGATTATACCTTAATTGTTAATATATAAGAGCTTATACCTTAATTGTTAATATACAAGAGATTATACCCTTATTGTTAATATATAAGAGCTTATACCTTAATTGTTAATATATAAAAGCTTATACCTTAATTGTTAATATATAAGAGATTATACCTTAATTGTTAATATATAAGAGATTATACCTTAATTGTTAATATATAAAAGCTTATACCTTAATTGTTAATATACAAGAGATTATACCTTAATTGTTAATATATAAAAGATTATACCTTAATTGTTGATATACAAAAGATTATAACCTTATTGCTAATATATAAGAGATTATACCTTAATTGTTAATATATAAGAGATTATACCTTAATTGTTAATATATAAGAGCTTATGCCTTAATTGTTAATATATAAGAGATTATACCTTAATTGTTAATATATAAGAGATTATACCTTAACTGTTAATATATAAGAGATATACCTTAATTGTTAATATATAAGAGCATATACCTTAATAGTTAATATACAAGAGCTTATACCCTAATTGTTACTATATCTAATGGTTATTTAAACACACATAGATGCAAGCTCATATGCAATTAATCTTTATTTATATTTTATTGAAGACAAGAACATTGGTGAGGCTGGGAAATATACACTTGAAAGCAAATTCATATGAGGGTATCACAGTACAAAGTACTGCTTTCAATATGGGGAAACAGTTTTGTTGTTGCAAATGTAATGGATGATGATCTTTCATAAATGTGGAGGAAATGACATATATCTAGTTTCTCCATAATAATTTATAATTAGTAATTGAAGATAAATTAAGTTTATATTTAACTCTATCATAAATAAGTGAATTGTAACCAAAATTAAATGAGCATTTTGAGATTATATACTTGCATACTAAATATGAATTCAATACATACAGCCTTCTAAATGTTATTGTACACAAACAGTAATTTCACATAAAATTTGCATATAAAAGGCGCATAACTCTATAACAAACAAGAACTATCATTGAAGATGATGAATACCCCCAGATACCGCTTTGTCACAGTTACTGTTACCATGTCAGACAGTCTTGATAAAGACAAAGGGTAAAAATAAAATCACACCAAAACCAGGTACAGCTCTGATAAACTTAAATACATGGACTAATATCACTGACCAAAAATATTCAATAAATATAGAAAAATTAAGCCGATCATGACAAGCCAAGGATATGTGTGACAAGTGTAGGTACTTACAAATGTTGTGAAGTTATAACAAAATCTGACCAATAAAAGCAAAGAATAGAGCAGTTGAAATAGAGCAGTTGAAATATATTCAAGAACTATGACAAGGGGGCATAACTCAAAGAAAATGGAAGCAAGCATGACATGCCTAAAATATGAGCAAATAGGCTTGGTATTTAAAATTGTTGTGAAGTTAAATGAAAAGTAGCTAGAAGTGTGTGAAAAAACTAAATAAAATTCATTTCAAAAAAAAGGGCCTTAACTCATTTAAAATCAAGCCAATCATGTTGTGCCAAAGATATGTGCAACTAGTCTTGGAGCTTATTAATACTATCAAGTTAAATCAAAATCCAACCATAGGTAGCTCAGAAATAGCATTGACAAAATTCATTTCAGAAATACAACAAAGGGCCGTAACTCATTTAAAATCAAACGAATCATGCAGTGGCAATGATATGTGCAACTGGGCTTAGCACTTATCAGTCTTGTTAAGTTTGATCAAAATCAGACCAAAGGTTCATGAATAATATATCCATAAAGTTTCAAGTCTGAAGTACAAATACTTTCAGAGTTATGTGCGTCACAAGCATGAAATTCCATATTTTTCAAAAACAAAGACCCATAACTCTGTCAACTTCAACTATGGTTTGATGAAAATACCCAGATGAGTTCTGAATAATATATCCATGAAGTTTCAAGTCTGTAGTACAAATACTTTCAGAGGTATGCATGTCACAAAGTTTTGGGACGGACGGACAAAGACAAATCTATATGCCCCCCTTTCTTTTGATGGGGGGCATAACAACTTATCTGTAAGCATTACAAATCTGACAACGTTCATTTTGCTGTCTGCTATTGACTGTGAAATCTACAAGTCGTGAAAAATGCTAAGCGATGACAACATCAAGTACACATGACATTAAATCGGACCGCACTTCCCGTCATTATAACACTATATAAACACTTACTACTTCATTTTGAACTGTACCATTAGTTGATTTGGGTGTGCCTGCTGAAATTTTCTTGATTGAACAGCAAACAGTACAGACCATGATCAGATTGCATGGATATGCAGGCTGATCTTGTTTTGCACTGGTCGTAAAGGCAGTAACAAGTGCCTATTGCACTGAAAGGGTTAAAATGATTTGATACCTGTAAAACAATGCCTTGGTTGACTCACCTTTGTAAACATAATGATGCACCTCTGACAGTATGTCCTGCAAAGCCAATCCTTTAGCAGTTTTAATGTTCATTATATCTAGGGCAGTGTTAAAGATTAACTTCTTGTTATGTTGGTGGTGAATGACTACTATTGTTGTCGCTATTTCAGTCATACAGCAAGGTCCAGCTAGACTCCAAAGGACCTATGAACACTTATTTAGGTACAGAGGCACTTAGATAGGACTAACAACCTACAGCAAGTCAATTGGCAACCTTCCTAACATGAAAAATATTCTTCAGATACCCAGCCTGATCAGCCTGCTAACTACTTACATGAGAAATAACCTCAGTTATAATAGCTGAAGTCTGCTGATATATTTATTAAAGGTCTATAACTCCAGTTACTTAACAAAATCTGAATCACAGTTTTGGTAATGACACACAGTAAACCAAGTTTGTGAACATAAATTATACAGACAACCTAAATTTTCACAGCTATAAAAAATATTGAACACAGTCGTATCTCAGGTCCAAAATAATAAAGCATCTGTTTGAATAATCTATAATGGTCAAATGTTAATGTTTTTATATATGTTATAATGTTTGTATTCAGTGGTATGTTGAGAACATAAGTGTTTTTAATTCATGTTTTAAATATTACAAAAACTGATATTACCTTTAAAGCAATCTGAATAAAATAAGTCATGTTCTTAAAAAAGTTTTTAACAAATACACTTATTTTTTTTTTAAGTAGAAGATAGCCCAGCTGGCAAGTTTATTTTCGTAAATGACTTCCATTTTGACCGACAAAAGCTTCTGTTATTGTCGGACACGATGAAAAATTTCAGACAGCACCATTTCATTTTCAGAAAATTACTTCGAAAAACAAACTTTGTTGCTATTTTTAGCAATATGTAATGATTATTGGCTGTCTGAGATGGCCGAGCAGTTACGATTCCGATTTGGTTTCAGGCAATTATATACTAATTCATCTTATATGATGGAAACCATACGGAAAACTCTTTTTATCGGTCAACAATCAACATCATGAACATGGCAGCCTTTGCAATCACAAAAAGTTTTTTTTTTCTTCTTTCTTTCACTTTTCATTATCAATTTACAAGGTCACGCATGTTTAATTTATTATCATTTCAATATTCTTATAATTTTAAATCTAGATTCAGTTGACAATGAGTTTTTTTGTTTTTTTTTAGATATTCTGAGAGTGCTTTGCCAGGTCAAAACTAGCGATAGCTCTTGCTGATAAAAATTTTGTCAGTTCTTGGAAAGAAGGAAGACCTTGGCTAGCATTTAATGATGAAATTAAGGTTATGACATATATGTCATGCATACAGTTTTATGGGGAAAACCCACAAAAAAAAAAAAAAAATAAAAAAAAAATAAACAAATTTATTATCAGGAGCAGCAGCATTAGAAACAGGGCTGTTGTGGATCATGAAAAGAGTAATCAAGACGCATGCAGTAGATGGCTGCTAAATCTAACAAGAGTGCCAGTGATGCCACAATATACGCCGCCACAAAATATAAAGACCAAGAGGGGTCTTTTAATTATTGCTTTTAACATTTCTGTAAGCATAACCTCATAATGAAGTCTGTAAGACCAAGTAATTTAGCTGAACAGAGATAGAACCCTAAAAATGCTTCCAATTTGACAGTAGGTCAAATAGCAGTATCAATTTGAATCCTTTTTTCTTTCTCCCCATAACTCTTGCAAAAATCACTGTACCAGAAAATCCTTGCCTTATGCACTTTTACCTGTTTAGAAACTTGAGTTGTGTTATAAAGAGACCATGTTTAGAAAGGCATAACTATTGCAAATATTGATGAACATCAAAGCCCCTGCTTTGTGCATATCTACCCAGTATAGTAATGACATTGCCCAAGTTTTGAAAAGATTAGGTCAGAAACATACAAGAAATTGCATTCCCAAAGCTGAAATATCAATCAGCTAAAAAGTCTAAGTTTCAGGGGACACAAATCTTGCAAAAATTAATGTACCGGAAAATCACCACTTCATGCACATTTACCCATTAAAGTAATGACATTGACCAAGTTATAAAAAGATTCATTCAGAAATGTAGGAGGAGTTGCGTTCACAAGGCTGCAATATCATTCAGCTACAGAGACTAAGTTTCAAAGGGACACAAATCATGTAAAAATCAATGAACCAAAATCACTACTTCATGCACATCTACCCATTATAGTAATGATATTGACCAAGTTTTGAAAAGATTCATTCAGAAATGTAGGAGGAGTTGCATTCACAAGGCTGCAATATCATTCAACTACAGAGACTAAGTTTCAAAGGGACACAAATCATGTAAAAATCAATGAACCGGAAAATCGCCACTTCATGCACATCTACCCATTATAGTAATGACACTGACCAAGTTTTGAAAAGATTCATTCAGAAATGTAGGAGGAGTTGCGTTCACAAGGCTGCAATATCATTCAGCTACAGAGACTAAGTTTCAAAGGGACACAAATCTTGTAAAAATCAATGAACCGGAAAATCGCCACTTCATGCACATCTACCCATTATAGTAATGACATTGACCAAGTTTTGAAAAGATTCATTCAGAAACGTAGGAGGAGTTGCGTTCACAAGATATGGACGTACGGACGTACGTACGTACGTACGGACGGACGGACAGACGGAGAAGATGACGCCAATATACGACCGCCTCCAGTGGCGTATAAAAATGGCCAAAACTGTTTGAATATCTATTATATAAATTGATAAATTAATGTAAAATACTTGCATTTATAAAGTGATTGAAATCAAAATATCAAAAAGTTCTCACTAAATAGATCTACTGTTTATAACATTGCAACAGGTAAAAATTTCTGCGACAGGTAAAAATTTTGTGTTTACCTGTCGTTATGTCCTGTGATAAGGGAAGTTTTCACATAGACTGTTAAAATTTCAAGTATTATTCTCTACATTATATCAGGGGCAAATTGTGGATAGTCCAAGTAACTTGCCCTCCCCCCCCTCCGCAAGTGAAAGTCAAATCCTTAAGTATAGCCCTTATGATAGTGAACAAGTAAGTGAAGTTTGATGATTTAATAGTTTAGAAGTTATGACCGAGTCTGAAGTTTTTCACTGTATATTTTTCTTTTATAACAGGGAGATAAATTTGGTCAAAATTGTCCTAATAGTTATGGCCCTTGATGGGAATGTAGTTCTTATGTGCAGTTTGATGACAGAATCTTTAATAGTTATGGCCCTTGATGGGAATGTAGTTCTTATGTGCAGTTTGATGACAGAATCTTTAATAGTTATGGCTTAAGGTTAAAGTTTTGCACGACAACACCACAGCCGACATCAGACAATGCCTTGACCACTTTTCTTTGCAAAACAGACAAGCTAAAAATGCTAACTGAAATCACTTGCAATCACTTGTAGTTTTGTAGTAGGGATGAATATCAAGCAATATCAGAGTTTCTTCTGCCTTTAGTATAGTTAATCTTATTTATTTTACATCAATTGAGAAACAAGTTCTTACAACTTATACTTATCCCTCTCAATGGGTCCTGAGTTAGAGCACCTAGGAATGTCAGGAAAAATCTTTGCCCCCAACAGGTTCAAACCAACAACATTCAGATCCACAGTTGGCTATGTTATCACAGGACCATGCCGCCCTCATGTATTTCATCAATTTAACTTAAAGTAATAAATCAATAAATCTAAAGCTTTTTTAAATACCCAATTAACTTGACTGACTGGTTTACTACAAAGGATACTGTTATAAGCTGTGGTGAAACTTTCGTTAAGTATCCAGTAGACAATGTTTTCAATGTCCTTCCTCAGTGGATGTCCGACACACAGGTATACATTGTCTTCGTTCACTTCCTCATAAGCCATGTTGCAACTCTGGAAATTACAATACACTCATCAGGGTTACAGATGAGCTTAATACATAAATAAAAAATTTGTAAAAAAAAAAGATAAAAACATGACTCGATTCTAAGTATAAGTCTGGATTCCAGTTTCAATTTTAAATAGAGATACTCTGGAATAGCAAACAAAGAGGTTTTACCAAGTTCTATGTGGGCACAAACACATATGCACTGTTAGAAATGAACAAAGACAGTGGTGCAAAGTTCCACTCGCCCACTCACCCTGGCTAGTAATAATTAGTGATAGACGAGTAAAAATCAGAAAACATGTATTTCTTTGTAATTCTCTTGATTTTACTATCTAAATGTTTGGAGGTACTAGGCAGGGAGAGTGATCATTTTAGGAATTTTACACCCCTGAAAGATCTTCATAGAATAAAAATAAAATTACTATTGTGCTTCATGCTTTTCAGCAAAATTGCATGAACACCTTGTTTGTAACTACATGGAAAAACCCATTTATGTGAGTTCCGGATATCATATATTACAAAATGGATAATGCATAAAAAATATCTGAAACTTACACATTGAGCATTTAATCATACATCTACTGTATCAGTACCAACAAGAAATTGAAAACATTTTGTTAGTGTGAGAAGTTTAGTGGTTTTCTTTTAAATCATTGCATACCTAATAAGTAAATAATCAACTTAATCATTCAACACTATATCTGGCTTCAATATGAACCAGCCACAGGCTTATTTCTGACCTTGATCTACTTAATAAACTCATTTTTTTTTCATCAATTTGGAGAAAGTTCTTTAATACAACTTATACAAATCCTCATGGCGGTTATTTGGTTGAACTAGTACTTTGCACCCGAGAAGAAAACTTTTGCCCCCAATGAACTAGCCAACCCCATGGGGGCCTGAATACTTGAGGGATCGCCTCTATTTTAGCCATTACGGTAAATGACTTTAAGATAAGAATATTAAATATGACCATTGATTTCAGATGGTTTTTTTTCTAAATCAAATGGTGTTGGCTGCAATGGCAATCAGAGTTCAAGTTTATTTTAGCATTTTTGTGCAGGGCTACCCAAGGATGATTTGTGCTAAGTCTTATAAGCAAATTTTTGATGACAACAGAGGGAGGATCAACCCAACAGCTCACCTCGCACACATGCTCCTGAGAGCTAAAACTCAAACACTTTTAAATACATCTCTGCTCTTGGTATTATCCTCATTGAAAACAGAAATTAAGGTTTACCTGTAAAATGTTTAGTGACTTTCTCATATCTCCATTTGCTAAGGTTACTATTGCTTTCATACCATCTTCTGAGATTTGAACTCTGAAAAAAAAGAAGAAAAATTACACAGAATTATCATCTTCATATTTCACATCTTCAATATCAAATATCCGTGCAATGATTAAAGTGAACAGCTTAAATTAAGATTGCAACTGAGGGATTTAAAAATTCATAAAGAAGATACCCCATATATGATGTAGATGTAATGGACAGACAGAAGATTGTGCAAAATAAAGGATCTCCCAGACCAATGCTGACTTGAGTGATGAAACTAGAACTATCATTGAAGGTGATCAATACCCCACCTTGTCTTCAGGGTAAGTGAGTGTAGGAAAGGGCATGACAGTATGTGAAAAGCATGATTCCTATATGGCCCCACTTTAGTGAAGCAAGGGTATGATGATTAAACATGGATGGACATCAACAATATCTCAACTCACTGCTCCTCTCTTATCACATGCTCCAGACGTGGCAACATCTGCTCTGTAGTCAGCGGCCCAAACCTGAACCTGGTACAGCGGGACTGAAGGGCGGGGATTATCTTGGACAGGTAGTTACAGATGATGCAGAACCGCACATTGTCCGTGTACTTCTCTATCACTTAAGTGGGTAAACACGACAAGGAAATGTTAGTCATACATTTTAAATTGGAGGTTAAACCTATTTATTTTACGTCAATTTGGAAACAATTTCTTGTAACTTATACTAATCCATCTAAACGGTTACTGGCTTAGACCGGTGCTAGCCTGGGAAGGTCATTAAAATGGGGTTTAAACCCATAACCTTCAGATCCGCAGTTGTGTATGTTACCACTGGACCACTTTCATATGAGACAAGAGTGTTCTTTGGAACACATGTGTTACCTGCTGAAGCGTGACGGAAAAAGTGTGATGGATGGACAGACAGATAACAGAAAAGTGATCCCTATGTGTCACCTCTGCTTACAGCAGGTGACACAAAAATCTAACCCTATCACTAAAGGTGATTAACACCCCTACATTCCACCTTGTCTTCATGTTATGTATAAGTAGGATCATAGGATGTAACAGAATGAGATGACTGCCACTCCTATATAGACCCCCCCCCCCCAACACCTCTGTGAAACTACAGCATTATTTCTATAACAATTGACGGTTTTCTTACCTCTTCTCAAAGCATTCTGTGCGTCTCTGGTCATCGCGTCTGCCTCATCAAGTATCACAAGTTTAAATCCTTTCCTGCAAATGGAGATAACCATGGAATAATTTATACATGGTGTCAGCCTCATCAAGTATCACAAGTTTAAATCCTTTCCTGCAAAGGGAGATAACCATGGAATAATTTATAATGAACTTTAACTTTCTGTCTAAAAATTCAGTACTTTGAACTAAGGAAGATCACTACTGTTGGGCTTAATACTGCAGCAAGAAAGATTTTTCCATCACATCCCTTACAGTGCTGTAATAAGAAACCAATGTTAAATTGAAAAGACCTTTCCAGTAAAAAGTAAAAGACATTCCATGCCCAAGAGATGAATTTCTATTCCTGACACTGTCAACTGTCATTTGAGGACTTTTGCCAATGTAAGACATGCAGCACAGCATCATAGAAATATTATGCCGTAGGCATGAAGTGTGATACTACATGCAGTCACAACCTGACACCAGTCCAATCCATCCTTGAACTACTCTTATATAGCAAGTGAGATATGCCAGTATTATTTTTTGATAAATGACACATTTCCATGTAATTTATTCATTTAAAAGCATCTTCTCAATGACAGTATTATTTTTTTTACCAAATCTATATGTTTACAAAGAGAAATTCTTCCTTCTTCACAAAAATGTAACAAAACTTGTAATTTGAATGACAGATTTTAATCTTGATATAATTCCTTGTTCATTTGTTGATTGTGTCACGGGATTTTGTGGTTTTGTAATTAAACAACAATGAAAATAAATTATTAAACATATCTTCCTGCATCTTTGTTTAATTGAAGTCAGCAAAATAATTAAGTCCTAAACCTGTGTACTTAATAAACATCCAAGATTATTTGAAAAGATTCAATGGCACAGGGTGTCTACAGCTTTAACCCTTTCCCTCATAGAGGACACCATGAAAAGACCTATGCGAACAGCATAAAACCAGATCAGCCTGCGGGTAACTCGCAGGCTGATCAGGTTTTATGCTGTTCACTGCTCCTCAGTGGTCTGGAAATGAGGATTTTGTAATTAAATTTAGTAATGTTTAACTGTGGTTTTCTGCAGATCAGGCTTTATGTGGTACCTACTGAGTGCGTCAAAATGAGTCTATATGAGGGAAGGGTTAAGGGAGACAGACCAAGAAAGATCTGATAACCAATTGACTAGCGGGACTGTCCTACCCACTAGTACACAATACATATAGGTGTAACACAAAAACTTAACATTAAAAATTTGATCTTTATCAAATGCTCTACATATCAATGGGCTTACTTGAAAATTGTCCGGGTGCTTGCAAAACTTAAGATCTGTCCCCGCACTATACCAATCCCTCTGTCATCAGACGCATTAAGCTGCAAAAATACAGAAAATTCAATATAGCTGTCGGGCTGTAAGGTGTAAATCTATTATTATCCTCAAACATAGGACCCAATCTCTTTATTTTCCACAGACAAGTTTTGTGCCAAATTTTTCCTCAATTGAAAATGCCAAAAAGTATTATTTTCTATAATTGTGAAAGAAAAAAAAATGTCAAATTAAATTCCCAACCCCCACCCAGTAAGAAATACCACTAGGTTTTGTATTTTTTCTTATAATTAAAAGGAGTTTATATTGTGCTTATCAAAGCAATACAATGCTCTGCTTCTTTGCATTAAGTATGAAAAATCATTTCAAAATGCAAAGCATATTGGCTGAAAAACAATGCCGTTTTCCAATAAGGTTAGGCAATTTTTCACATACAATACAATAATTATAACCTTACTTCAATCTTTGACAAAAAAGAAACAAGATGTGTTTGAAAAACACTGCCCCTGTCTTAATAGGTCAGATGACAAATAACTGATGTCAGTTGAAAGCTATGGAGGAGTGGAGCAATTATGTCAAATATATAGACTTTATTCAATATAGAAATGGAGTAATGCTCAAGACAAAAAAATCAATTAAACAAGAGGGCCATAGAGTCCTGAATCACTCACCTGAGTATAGGGTTACCCAAGGAACATCTGTACTAGAACAATTTGAAATCTGGCCAGTAGTTTTGCAGAAGATGATTTTTAGAATTTTTTGTAATTCATTTCTTTTCATTGCCACTGCAACCAGAGTTCTACATGAATCATGTTTATTTTAGCAACTTTTGTGAAGTTTCACCAAAGGATCATCCCTGCCAAGTTTAATCAAATTCTGTCCAAAGGTTTCAGAGGAGATGTTTAAATTTTTCACTATATACATATATGGCAAAATAGCTCACATGAGCATGTTGTGCTCAGGTGAGCTAAAAATGAATGGGAGATGATTATTAGTGGTTATGGTTCTTGGTAAATGTCCTTCCCAAACTCACCATCTATTCATATTTTAAGTTTCAAGTCAATACCTTGTACATGTATTGTTTATGAGATGATATGCTCCCGACAAAAAATTGAAACAAGAGGGCCACATGGCCCTAGATTGCTCACCAGAGTACATCAGCTTATTTAACCTTTCCCTCATATAGACTCATTTTGACGCACTCAATAGGTACCACATAAAGCCTGATCTGCAGAAAACCACAGTTAAACCTTACCAAATTTAATTATAAAATCCTCTTTTCCAGACCACTGAGGAGCAGTGAACAGCATAAAACCTGATCAGCCTGCGAGTTACTCGCAGGCTGATCTGGTTTTATGTTGTTCACATAGGTCTTTTCATGGTGTCCTCTATGAGGGAAAGGGTAAAAATAATTCAAGTCACTTGATTTTCACCTAGTTTCTTCCAGCAGCAACCAAATTCAAGTTTCAGATAGAAAGAATTATTAAGTTAGTCAATCATCTGGAGGCCTCATTTTTCATGGGATCAAAAATGCTTACACTATTATGGTATGAAACCTTGAGGTAATCAACAGTGCAAAACAAGAATTAATTCTAAACGTTATTTCCAGGTGAGAAGAATTTTTAATTTTCTATTTAGAGTATATAAGGAAACTAGACAACCCCCTATGTGATTCATTTTTCAAGGGATCAGCTTTATTAAAGCAATTATGGCAGACAGCCATGAGGTGACCATACATGCCAAAAGAAACAACGTAATGGTTTCATTGAGCAAGAAATCTTTGAACTCTTAAATATGGAGTTAGTATATACGGAAACTGGCGGACCCCTAGGGGCCTCATTTTACAAGGGATCAACTTTTTTTTTTTTTTAGAAATTATGGTAGACAGTCTTGAAGTGACTGTTTGTGTCAAATGAAATTAAATTCTGACCATTGGTTTCACAAAAGAAGAATTTTGGAATTTTCTATATAATATATAAGGAAACTAGCTGACCCCCTAAGGGCCTCAGTTTTCACAGAATCAACTTTATTTTAGCATTTATGGTAGACAGAAATGAGGTGACCATTTGTGCCAAAGGAAATTAAATTCTGACAATTGGTTTCACAGAAGAAGAATTTTGAAATTTTCTATATTGAGTATACAGTGTATAAGGAAACTAGCTGACCCCCTAGGGGCCTCATTTTTCAACAAATCAACTTTATTTTAGCAATTATGGTAGACAGTAATGAGGTGATCATTTGTGTCAAATGAAATCACAAATTCTGACCATTAGTTTCATAGAAGAAAAAGTTTTGAAGTTTTCTATAAAGAGTGTATAAGGAAACTAGCTGACCCCCTAGGGGCCTCATTTTTCAAAGGATCAACTTTATTTTAGCAATTATGGTAGACAGTCATGAGGTGACCAATTGTACTAAATGAAATTAAATTCTGACCAGAGTTTCAGAGGAGAAGATATTTTAATTTTTTAAAGTAAAATTCTGTTTGTTGCCATGTCAACCAGAGTTCTGCATGGATCAAGTTTATTTTAGCAAAAAGGGAGATTATTAAAAAATTTGGCCAAATAGAGTTATGGGTCTTAGTCACTGCACTTTCCTAGTGGCATTCTATTCATATATGAAGTTTCAAGTAAATAAATTGTATAATTTTGAAGTATGGCCAATGTTAAAGTTGCTCACAAACAAAGAAACAAACAGAAAGGGCAAAAACAATACCGGTATGCCCCTGATTACAGATCTCAGGGGGATAAAAATACTTCCAAAACTGAAGGAGCAGTTTGGGCAACAAACCTTCTTTATATTTCATTTATGAAGATAAATGTCTAAGGGCTGTAACTCCCAAAAGCATTCATAAACAACTGCCACATTATATCATTTACAACTTCTTATTATGTCTACTTTCCACTTCATACCTCAAGGACCATGGAATGGAACTCTGCAGGTGTGTACATCTGTTTGGCCACAGCCAGGATAGTACTGGTCTTGCCTGTCCCTGGGGGGCCATAGAACAGGAGATGGGGTAGGCGGTTCTGTGACACAAACTTGTTGACTGAAAATAAAAGTTAATAACACCTTTATGTTCTTCCTTTTTTAATTTTACACCTCACTGTCTTTCCCAAAGGAAACAAAATTGAAAGCAGATGTCATCTTCAAATACTGGAAAGTAATTATCTTAACATAATATTAGTATTTCTTATCTTGAATAAAACCAACAATGTCTTTTTGTTATTCATATTTGACCCTTACACATTGCCTGGGGACAGCGATGACAAAGTAACCACACTATTCCATAAAAGAAATAAAATAACACAAGCATATATTTAAAACTGAAGGATGCTCCTCAAAATAAGACTAGTAAGAAAGACATGAAAAACAAAAACATTTCAAATAATCACTGGGACAAAATGCTTTGACACAAAATGTCAACCATCCAACTTTTCAAAGTAATATGTTACCAAATTCATTAAATTCTCACCAGTGGTTGCTGAAAAAAGTCCAAACAAGAACTTGATGCCAGAAAGACACAACAAAAATGGATTTGTCATGCTTTACTTATTACCGTACATGTGTAACTTCTCTTTAGAGGGAAGCTTCTTAAAATGCTTAATTGAATGATCGTAAGATGGAAAAAACATAGGGTCATAAATTCACTTTAAATCTAAACACATACATTAATCATGATCGTTTAATGATATGCACATCTCTTAAAAAAATTAAGCTTTCGGTTTCCATGTACATGTAGTTTCATTGAATTCCTGGTTGCTGAGAAATTGTAACTAATTTGATAAGAAATTGCCATGCCTGCGAAAAAAAAATTGAACCAGAGCCTGTGAATATTTTGATAGTGATATTTTTTAAATCACTCAGTGTTCCAAAATTACTCTACATTGGGATGTTTTACTCCTGAATTGGTTTTAGTTCCACAGTTTTACGAGTTTTGTTACAAATCTCTTTCAGAGTGGGTACAAAAATTCAAGAAAAGGACAAATTTTACCCCCCCATTTCAAATCTTTGTGGGAATACAATTCCTACCAGTGCTTGCTGAGAAGAGCCCAAACTAGAAGAAGAGGTATACGGTCAAGACGTTCCCCAGTCAAATCATCCCCCAGTCAATTTGTCCCTATATTGGTCAAATCGTCCCCCATGTGGCATAAATAATAGTCAAGACGTCCCCTTAAATCGTCCCCCTTCCAAATACATATATGTGTTTGTTTTTAAGTGATTATATTAATGATTTTGCATTTGAAGTTCTAAATGTCGGTCATATAAAAGGATTTGACAAAATGTATAAATTGTCTGACCTAACATTTATGTGTTTGTTTTTAAGTGATTATATTAATGATTTTGCATTTGAAGTTCTAAATGTCGGTCATATAAAAGGATTTGACAAAATGTATAAATTGTCTGACCTAACATTTATGTGTTTGTTTTTAAGTGATTATATTAATGATTTTGCATTTGAAGTTCTAAAAATCGGTCATTTAAAAGGATTTGACAAAGTGTATAAATTGTCTGACCTAACATTTATGTGTTTGTTTTTAAGTGAATATATTAATGATTTTGCATTTGAAGTTCTAAAAGTCGGTCATTTAAAAGGATTTGACAAAGTGTATAAATTGTCTGACCTAACATTTATGTGTTTGTTTTTAAGTGATTATATTAATGATTTTGCATTTGAAGTTCTAAAAGTCGGTCATTTAAAAGGATTTGACAAAGTGTATAAATTGTCTAACTTTAAAGTTAAAATTTAAGTTGTTTTGATTTTTTTAAAATGTTTATGATGAATAAAAACAAAGTTGATTGGTAATGTAATGAAAACCCAACTCTCTTTATTGCGCTCTCCCTCTCTCTCCTTCACATTGTTGATGTGTTAATATTTAAGTTGAAAATTAAAGAAAGCAACACACAAACACAAAATATATATTTATTATTTAAAGGCACATTATGTTTCACAACGATTCAATTTTCATGAAAAAGAAAACATCAAATAACATTGTCCTACTGTAAACACACACAAATGGTACATAATGTGCAAACATCTTCTACAAATTAACAACTGTCGCTTCACTGGTCGGTGTCAACAACTGTGCGATAGTGGTGGATGACCATTCATTCATTCATATTTTCTTGGCAAATCAGCATATGATAAATGCCTTTGGCCATTTACAGACATACAAATATGGCGACAAAGACTAACAAAGTAACACAAATATATATGTATAGGTAAAAATAATGAGAATTTAAATATAAACAAAAAACTCTGTATATTTATAAAAAATTATGCAGAAACAGAAACATTTTCCAGGGTATTTGAACGTATCTTGAATGCCTCTCTTAAAAATTTACATATATTAAGTAATTTCTTTTTGTTTTTGGGGCCTCCGTGGCCGAGAGGGTAAAGTTGCTGACTTTAACACTCACTCAGCCCCTCACCATGTGGGTTCGAAACCGGCAGGGTCATTCGGATTTTCACGTGAGGAAGCCTTCCAGCTGGCTTACGGTAGGTTGGTGGTTCTACCCTGACGCCTCAGTGCATTCGGGGTCTTCCTCCACCTGTAATTAGCTGGGCGTCGCTTTATGACTGAAATACTGTCGAAGCGACTCAAATAGTCAAGTTGTTGAAAATTTCAAAGGCTTGATTGAAATGTTATCTGTACCAGTCGCAGAAAACAAAAACGAGATATTTCTTGTTCTAAATATTCTCCGTCATGGAAACCACTTTCTGTAAGTTCTTGGAAAAAATTCATCCAGAATTGAATTCCCTGACGGCGGATCATTCCCCACAAACTTTCAATTCTTTGGTTGTTAATGCTTTTTCCGTACAAAAAGCTTCTTTCTCTGGCATGCTCATCTCCATGGTTTCTTCGGAGAAACTTTCAAATTGTTTCAATGTGAACGTTTTCGGTTCCCATGTCAGCTCTTACACGCCTCGGACATACTCCATATTTCCTGATACTCTTTATGTAATAGTGAGCTACGATGTTTGGATTTTTATTAGACACACCAGCTTTCAACCAAATAATTTGGCGTGAGAATCCATCAATAAACCCGTGGATTTTTATTCCATATCTTGAAAGTTTATCATATCCGTCAATATGCCAGACTGAGTTTGGACCTTTTATAGAGTATACCCGTCTTCTGAGTCTTCTCTTTTTTCTGTGCTCAATACCTTCAGATCTATTATACGTAACAAACAGCGGACTGTTTCTTGGTCAACAACTTATCCCTTTTCAAGACACTTTAAGTGCATCCAACGGTATCCGTGCATTTGGCATTGCGTTTCGCATTGTTCAAGCATAAATAATGCTATCTGTAAAATATCACTCTTATATTATCGCCGGTAAAGTCACATTTTTTAGTTATCCTTTTGAGTATACGAATTCCTATGCTATACCCATGTAGTTCTTCCAAACATCTGATTATTTCACTGTATCTAAGTCCCACTTTGAAATACTCCCCAATTAAATAATTACAGAAACAAGAGCTGTCAGAAGAGAGCACGCTCGACTATTCAAAATGCTTGTTGGTAAATCAAAAGAAATGAATTTCAATTCTCGCCCTTCACATACCCTGTACATAATAATAGTCAAAAATGATATACCTTGATAGTCTGATACCCCTTAATATTTTTATGATGTCTAAAATCAATCCCATGCCTAGTTACTGAGACATAAGCACAATAACACTGTGCA
>CM037792.1:49175785-49193556 GCA_021229015.1 Solen grandis | reverse complement strand
AAGCTAATTGAGGACAAATCGAGACGTGAAGCACGACGAATTGGGGTCGGAATTGTAGGAGGGTCAATAAACAATGATTACAAGTCTTCCTTGTTGATGCTTTTTGTTAGGTTATCTTTAACAGTAGAATAAAGGCCAGTGACATATCAGTAGCATGAAATTCAAAATAACTATGAAAGTACAGACCGTAATCCGTTCAAGTACACCAAATCTGCGTTCCGTTTGCGTTTGAACATCGTTTCATTTGCGTTTGCAAATCGTTTCATTTGCGTTTATCGTTTACGTTTCTAAACGATTAAACGCTAATGCATCTATTGACGATTACAAACGCATTTGCATTTCAACTTCGTTTATTTTCGAACCGTTCTCCGTTTGCGTTCACCGTTCACCGTTTGCGTTCACCGTTTGCATCGTTTTTCGTTTACCGTTTACACAAACGCATCATCTCTGACACTGCTTTCTGCACGTATCGGACCCAAACCATTTCGGAACCTAGACTAATGGGACCCTAGTGAAATCGTACCCCTGGACCTATCTGTCTATACATTCTAAACGCTGGAAGTAACTTAAACAATTAAGTCACAAAAAAAGTATTAGTGGCTATAATTTGAATTATTAAAATCAAATTTATTTTTCTAATTTGTTAGAGGGAAATCGGTGAAGTGTAAGAAAAACATTCTGGAAATAATTTTACGAAAAATCTGTGAAGTTGTTGCAACCTCTAGAAAGACAAAACAATGGCGGGTACTAGCAGGCGGTTTGGGGAATCTTCGGCAATTTCATACATACAAGCTGCCGGATGTTGTCATAATGACTAATCAGCCTATCACACTAACTTAGACAATTATCTTCTCAAAGTGTCACAACACCCTTCGCCAATACACTGACTGGTCTAGTCGCCGTTAATAAACGCTTATACAAACACGTGAATAGAGAACCAATTCTAGGCCGCTTTTATGTTTATTACATAAACAAAAATAAATCTTATGACGGGGGAAAGAAAAAATCCCTTTTTACTTTATTGTAAACATTTAAAACATTTTTTTACAATTGTATCACTCATTTATTTAACAAAAAAAATGCTTTTGGCATAAATGAATGCACTATTGATGTGTTGTTTTTTTTCGTTAAAATATAATTGCACTGTCAACATAACCACGATAAAGTTAGAGAATATCCGAATCCCATACCTCAGCGTTTAATGCAAACGTTTTGATACCGTTTATCGTTTGCGTTTATCGTTTTGTATAGTTCGTTTGCGTTTGTGAATCGTTCGGCCGTGAAACGTTCGATCGTTTACGTTTTCGTTTAACGTTTCGTTTGCGTTCCGTTCGTGTTTCGTTTGCGTTTGAATAGCGTTTCGTTTACGTTCGTTTGGTGTACTTGAACGGATTACGGTCTGTAGGTCTCCAAAACTCCTCCCTCAACATGTTATAAATCCAAGTTATATAGATGACTCTAAAGATTTTCGCTACAGATATGAAAGGCACCAATAAATACAGCCTTTGTACGTCCAATTGGGAAAAGAAGAGCATTTCAGTTATGGGTCTTAATACTTATTGATCAAACAAAACTCCACAAATTGTACTGTAAGTACAAACCCTAAGTCCAGCATTTTTACTTAGCGCTAAGAAATACTTAAATATACAAATAGTATCAGCTTACAAGGCACATACATATTCGAACAGGAACTTAAAAAAGATTTAAGAAAAAATGTGTTCCTTTGTTATTAAAGTTTGTATGTATCACTTATTACTAAGTAAAGTTGAAAGCCAGAAAAAATTAAATAGTTTGCGCTTGGAATATGCTTATAAAATTGATTATAACGCATCTTTTTTCTTTTCTTTTTTATAAAATTAATGTAAATGAAGAATTTCGATAATCCCTTAAAATTCATTTCTATCATAATCATGTTTATTGTTTGTTTTTTATAAATTAGTGTTTAGACTTATAGTTTTAAATAATTTAAAATTATAATTTTTTTATTAATATATATCTCGATACGGAAAATACATTATAATAACTACAACTTTTTTTCAATTCTGATACGATGAGAAAAATCAGCGTCACGTTTTTTGCTTCCTTTGTTTTTATGACATAACGTATTTAATATGTAAGAGTTTGTAATGATTAGGATATATATTAATTACGAATAAACAAAATATTAGAGGCCCCTTTTTAAGTACAAATAATGCGCAATATCTTCCGATCTGACCAATAAACATTTTGTATACTATTAATCAAACATGAAAATAAGAACTAAGATGGTCAAACATTTTAAAAATTCAGTATTTAAGTGTAACCTACATTAATTCCGCGATTTCGTAAATACGTGATTAATGACAAGATTACTCTATCATCCAGCATCGGTATTGGTATGAATACACAACTGACACAAGCAAGAAAGGAATATGTAGTTCATTTGTTCTTTGATAGATATTACTTAAACACACGCGGACTCAGCCTCTGAGATACGTTGCTACAAATAGATATATCACTGAGATAGGTTGCGTATGATCGATTTTAACCTAGTTACCATTTATCTTCAATCTTGTTTTGTCACCATGACCCAAAGATACAAACTCGATTCTCTGTAAAATTAATGCTTTTAGGATACAACGTGAAATTATTACGCAAAACACGAACTATCTGTACCGTGTTGCCTCTAGAACTCGCACTCAACTACCCATTGTTTTCGAAAACATGTTGATGATTTGACAATGATCTTGATACAAGTAAACGCTATTTTAAAAACAAATCATCCTGATGCACCATTTCAAAATAGTACAATATTAAGAAAAAATGATAGTAATGATAATTAACACTTATAAACACAATTACAAAAAAGAATTAAATATCAGCATAGAAGTTGGCAGATTTATTTGCTATAATTAGTATTCCAAACTCATATGTCTCAAAAATATGATGAAGAAGGAAGACAGTGAGTATAGTTGTGCGTCTATTGAAGTGCATGATGGTATTTAAAGTAAATGCGTTCAAGTGCGTTTGTACAAGTGTTATCCCACACTCCACACAGTGATCTCCCTTGCAAGCAAAAAAACCCGCCGTCACAAATGTCACGTGATGATGATAACTAACAAAATGGCGTCTCTGTCATCAAAAATAATTTTAAAATGATTTGTTGTTTTTACCACGAGGCTATATTTGATGTTTATTAAATGAAACATACTTAGTGAAATGACACTCGCAGTAAAATAATTTTTTGGGGAAAAAGAAAAAAATAGCTAAATTCTGTTAATTTTTACTTGTGGTGGCAGTGGTTATCTACAACTGTAAGGGGAGGTAACTACTGCGTGGAGTTTGGTGTTATCCAGATGCGTCAAATTTTAATATTTCTCCTATGATGAAAAAAAAAATGAAATAATTTGATTTCATTTCCTTGAAAGTAACTAGTACTTATTCAAGGTTAACTTAAAATTCCTGTAAGCGGGGTCCTTCTCGATCGAGTGTTTATGCTCACTAACTTGTAACTACTTGCCGTGTTGGGAATGAGTCCCAGCAGGTTTAGTTAAATGTTCCACGTGTAGACACTAGTTGCCCTGCTGTAGATAGGTGGTTCTCGTGTGTATTCAAGGGTATTCCTCCAGCTGGACTTACGTTCTGTCGTAGCGATTTGTTAACTCCTACAGCATACTAATGATAGTTCTTATCACTGCAGCAGTTGGCGAATTATGTATAATTATGATCAATCGTTGCAATTACTGCTCAAATAAGCTATACCTTTGAAGATTTTTTTGTATCTACATTAAGTCAGTCCTCTCGTGACGCAGATATAATACTGCCTGACTGAGAATTCATATCGCCTCAATCAAATTGCATGCAACTAGTTTAAACTTATTTATTTTACGTCGATTGGGAAACAAGTTCTTACTAATCCTTCTCGACGGTTCCTGGGTTGGACCAGTACTTTGCGCCAGGGAAGATCATGAAGAGTTCTTGCCTCCAATGGGATTCGAACCCAAAACCTTCGGATCCGTAATCGGATACGTTACCACTGGACCACGGCGCCCTCGATGCAACTACACACATATATGTTATCTTGACACCAGGTCAATCAGTTTTCGAACTTTCCTTTTTCTGCTTAGATAGAACAAAGTATTTGGAAAGACTAGGCCGAGGATGTGAATCTCGACCTTTCGGTCTCTGCTTAATATATAAAGTTTATCATTCATCAACGTTTCGGCTTACACCTTCATCAGGATAATTTGAATAACAACAATAACAACAAGCGGAAGTTACGTCATAAACGTAACGTCATAACGCGGTCAACTGTACGTTATATAAATGTATCTAGCTTTCGGATTATAGAATGCATAATTTCCTATAATATGGGTATATGAAAACATGAATATTTTTTATTTAGTGTATATTGTATAAAATATATGATTTTTTAAATCGTGTCTATCTTCATAAAAATGCAGTATCAATACCGTATCTATATAATCAAATTCAAACTGTTACTATTCAATACAAGTCTATAATTATCAAAGCATTTGAGTAAAGTTTAAATCCGGTTTGGTCATTTTAATACGCGATGTTAGCTTAATGCAAAAAGATGCACTAGAACTCGAAGCAAGTACTAGTAAGCGTATAAACATTCGGTACAAAAATATATATAAATTCGCGTCTTTCTGTAATTTTTCATTTTTTAGGAGAACTGAGACAAATGTAAATGATTTACTTGTTGTTTTTCCTGTTAAACGATTTTCTTGGTAATTCTAAAGTGCGTCATTGCTATAATGATGTCATTGTACCCAGTGATCGTACATAACTTCAGAATGAAATTGTTTACAGAGGTTGAACGTACACAGGCATTTAGAGGATTAAAATTACAAATGAGACAGAGTGCAGCCATGAATAGACAGAATTGTCCGAACAGTAAGGCACAAATAGAATTAAGTCTCGGCAGAGCGATTCATGGAGTCTAAAGACTGTTTATCGGAACAGTGTTTTATTTCTCGATTAATGTAAAACAGTCATATAGCACAGATATATTGAGGAATCATGCCATATAATGGGAGATTTTGACTTGTAATGCATAACGCACCCATTAAATAAAGACCATCGAGTACACTCAAGACACTGGTTATTTATTGTGAAATATATTACACTCACTGGAGCTTTATTTGTGTCTGGTGGTTACCTAAAGATTTCAGAACCTATCAGACTACCTTTTCATCATAATAACCAAATGATTTGTTCTGAAAATTTGGACCGAACCCCTAAAATCACAGTAACAAAAGAGTTTATTCAGTTTATAAATTTCCATGATATTTTCTCTTTCAAATATATATTAATTATTGATCTTCGGCAATCCGACTTTAGTATCTAATTATGTGCGGATCCAGAGGTTAATGATACTATAAGGAGTCGTATAAGTTATCTCTGTATTTTTCTATATTTAAAGACATACGCACCCACTAGCCTACAGTTTATTTTTCGATACAGATAAAGAAGGAAAAAATAAAACTAGCCATGATAATTTCTTAAAGCTTGCATTGTACAGAGAATTACACTAGAAACAAATTTATGGGGGGTCACCATTCTTTTTCTTCTTTTTTTTGAGTTATCTGCCCCTGAAAATGATTATTTTTGTTGTTGTTGTTCTTTTCTGTCATTTTCAAGGGCAGATAAATTAATATTATGAGCTACCAACATCTCATTTGATTTCAACTCGATGTTAGTACTATTTCCCTCTGTGTGAAAGTTTTAGAAATTCTATGCAACAAATTGTATTTACTTTATCCAGCATATGCCTACTATCACATGTCAAGACTGTTGATATACAATATTTAATACATAGCTTTGGCTAGGATTTGAAAAGAGCAGGAAGCTAATTGAGGACAAATCGAGACGTGAAGCACGACGAATTGGGATTGGAATTGTAGGAGGGTCAATAAACATTGATTACAAGTCTTCCTTGTTGATGCTTTTTGTTAGGTTATCTTTAACAGTAGAATAAAGGCCAGTGACATATCAGTAGCATGAAATTCAAAATAACTATGAAAGTAGGTCTCCAAGACTCCTCCCTCAACATAAATCCAAGTTATATAGATGACTCTAAAGATTTTCGCTACAGATATGAAAGGCACCAAGAAATACAGCCTTTGTACGTCCAATTGGCAAAAGAAGAGCATTGCAGTTATGGGTCTTAATACTTATTGATCAAACAAAACTCCACAAATTGTACTGTAAGTACAAACCCTAAGTCCAGCATTTTTACTTAGCGCTAAGAAGTACTTAAATATACAAATAGTGTCAGCTTACAAGGCACATACTTATTCGAACAGGAACTTAAAAAAGATTTAAGAAGAAATGTGTTCCTTTGTTATTAAAGTTTGTATGTATCACTTATTACTAAGTAAAGTTGAAAGCCAGAAAAATTAAATAGTTTGCGCTTGGAATATGCTTATAAAATTGATTATAACGCATCTTTTTTCTTCTCTTTTTTTATAAAATTAATGTAAATGAAGAATTTCGATAATCCCTTATAATTCATTTCTATCGTAATCATGTTTATTGTTTGTTTTTTATAAAGTACTGTTTAGACTTATAGTATATGATTTGTGCAATGATAGATATATGAAGCCCAGTTTTGCACCATCTAAATCGTTTTAAAGTTTCTGGAAAAAGGAATTTCTGAATATATATTGTAATATATCAATTATATAAAATATATCTCTCTAATGGGAAAATGTTACGTCAAATACATTTAATAACTGCAACTATTTTTTTCGATCTGCCAATAACTTTTGCTACTATCAACCAATGAAAATAGAACCAAATGTCATACATTAAATTCTATTCTGTGTAGCATACATTAATTGCATTTCTTAATGGATAATGACAATACCTTCATAATGTATTAGTAGAATACACAACTGACACAACAGAAAGGAATATGTAGTCATTTGTCTTTGATGATATACTAAACACACCGACTCAGCTTGTTCTTGCGACAAACATGTTATATCCTGAGAAGTTTATCTTGATCATTAAACCTATTTACATTAATCTTCATCTGTTTGTCACCTTACCCAAAGTACAACTCGATTCTCTGTAAAATTAATGATATATGATACAAGTGAAATTATTACGCAAAACAGAACTAACTGTACTTTGCTCAAGAACTCGCACTCATACCATGTTTGAAACTGTTGTATTAAATGATCTTATAAATTAAACGTATTTAAACAAATCATCTGATGCATTTCAAAAATAAATGATAAGAAAAACATGATAGTAAGTAATTGCACTTATATAACGCAATTGCAAAAAGAATTAAATAAATGCGTTAAGTTGCAGATTTTTGCTATTTAGTTCCAAACTCAATGATCTCAAAAATATGAGAAGGGAGACAGTGATAAATTGTGCCGTCTTGATGTGATGGTATAAAGTAATCGTTAAGTGGTTGTACATGGTTTCCCACCACACAGATCCTCTGCCTCACAAATGCACGGAATGATACTAAAAGGGTTTGTCAAAAAATATTTAATGATTTGTTATTTTTACCACGAGGCTATATTTGATGTTTATTAAATGAAACATACTTAGTGAAATGACACTCGCAGTAAAATAATTTTTTGGGGAAAAAGAAAAAAATAGCTAAATTCTGTTAATTTTTACTTGTGGTGGCAGTGGTTATCTACAACTGTAAGGGGAGGTAACTACTGCGCGGAGTTTGGTGTTATCCAGATGCGTCAAATTTTAATATTTCTCCTATGATGAAAAAAAAAATGAAATAATTTGGTTTCATTTCCTTGAAAGTAACTAGTACTTATTCAAGGTTAACTTAAAATTCCTGTAAGCGGGTCCTTCTCGATCGAGTGTTTATGCTCACTAACTTGTAACTACTTGCCGTGTTGGGAATGAGTCCCAGCAGGTTTAGTTAAATGTTCCACGTGTAGACACTAGTTGCCCTGCTGTAGATAGGTGGTTCTCGTGTGTATTTAAGGGTATTCCTCCAGCTGGACTTACGTTCTGTCGTAGCGATTTGTTAACTCCTACAGCATACTAATGATAGTTCTTATTACTGCAGCAGTTGGCGAATTATGTATAATTATGATCAATCGTTGCAATTACTGCTCAAATAAGCTATACCTTTGAAGATTTTTTTTGTATCTACATTAAGTCAGTCCTCTCGTGACGCAGATATAATACTGCCTGACTGAGAATTCATATCGCCTCAATCAAATTGCATGCAACTAGTTTAAACTTATTTATTTTACGTCGATTGGGAAACAAGTTCTTACTAATCCTTCTCGACGGTTCCTGGGTTAGACCAGTACTTTGCGCCAGGGAAGATCATGAAGAGTTCTTGCCTCAAATGGGATTCGAACCCACAACCTTCGGATCCGTAATCGGATACGTTACCACTGGACCACGGCGCCCTCGATGCAACTACACACATATATGTTATCTTGACACCAGGTCAATCAGTTTTCGAACTTTCCTTTTCTGCTTAGATAGAACAAAGTATTTGGAAAAGACTAGGCCGAGGATGTGAATCTCGACCTTTCGGTCTCTGCTTAATATTTGATTTTTCACCTGTATTATTTTTATCATAAAATGCGATTATTTTTTGGGGAAAATGCATTGTTTAGATGTACAGATTAACAATTTAATGATAAATGTATATTTTGTTAATGGATCACGTTTCAGCCCTTTTCATGGCGACTGTATAATGGTTTGCCTGAACATCATCAAAGATATCAAGTGATAGGCAGATTTAACGTAGAGTGTAAGCTGGAACCATCGCGGAAATATGCCCATTAGCAACGCTCGATAACCGATGGTTTGACCATAAAGGCGAGTGTGACAAATGACAGCCTTTGTATGGCTTTTTTTTCAATCACCATTACTTCATGTTCCATATTTAAGTTACTGCTGTATTGCACTATCTCCAAAAGCGCTTCTGAAAGTGTTGGTATGCTACTCTACCGTCCTAGTGATGGCACTGAAATAAACAATAGATACACGGTTAGATGTGCCATATAATAAAAATGTCATATTTAATATTGACAACCAGGTGACAAAAACTCTATAAACCCGAGTTTAGGAGTGTTAAAATATATGTTTGTTTTCACATGATCAATATTACAAACGCAAATTATTGTTTGGTGTGTAAACTTGAGTATGTAATCTTCGTCTCTTACATGTCCTGACGTTCTTGCGCATTTTCTCCATGTTTTGATGTGTTGTCAAGTCTTTTGCGATTATTTTTAACAAGTAAATAAACTATCCGAACTTGGCATTCCATCCTTAACAAAAGGAAACAACCGAAAGATTTGTATTTAGTTGTTTTTTATTTTTCTTAAAGTTACAACGTTTTTTCCATTGACACTCGAGACAAATCCAAAACTCTTCTAGACTATATAGAATCAGAAAGGAGGGAAGAGATGTCAGGTACTGAACTCACACCCCTTAATTTGTTGGCCGATTGCCACTGGCCAAGGGAGTCTGTTGATACCCTGTACACGTGTTTTGTTAGCCCTTAAGTTCCACATCCATCATGTTATATATATGTTTTAAACTTTCGACATTTCATTTTTTTTTTTTTTTGCGTAAAATATGAAATTCGGTAAGGATTTGAGTTAGAATGAATTGTGTTATTCCACAGGAGTTTGAAGTTCTATCAATACATGTAAATAAGTCAATGGCTTCGACGACAAACTGACTGCTCAGGAAAATAAGCATAAATTGTTGAATTATTCCTGTAGAATGGCGTGATTGAACATATTACCGGTTGTTGTGATTGAATTTTAGTTTTCTGTATCGAGTAAGCTCGCTAGATTGTTATCATTCATTATTCCGGGGGCCTCCGTGGCCGAAAGGATAAAGTCGCTGACTTTAACAAGTCATTATCCCGTTTGTATAATTCAGCAAAACGTGTTTTAGGTGGCGAATAGTCGTTGCATTCCTTTGTTTTTCTTTTATTATAAACGGGTATTATTTTTCACTATATCACATATTTATTGATAAAACTTCAAACTTCTGTGGTTATTCATACAAACCCGACATAAAAGTAAATTGTAACATTTATTGGTACAATGTAACGACAATTGTAATCGAGCGAAGTCAGATTTTGTTCCTTACTATGCTTCAAGAAGGAGACAGACGCAAAAAAGCCAAACGACGCTTTTCCTCAGACTTTTTTTTAAATGATTATGTGATTTAGACTTATTCCGATGAAATTTGGCCCCACAAAATTTAATGTGATTTCAAAACAATGTTGCGGTTTTGTTTAACTGCAACTAAATGTCGAATTGACTGAAGCTCCGCTTATTTCACTTCGCAAATCTACATATGGAGGTATAAAAGTTGATATACATTACAACCGAGGTTTGTCTGAGTGCCATTGGAAAAACTTAAGCTATATGATGAACTTACTTTGGTCTTCGTTAATGGAGTGTCTAAGTTATCCTCCTTGACGCTCCAATAGATTTATTAAACACATGTTCGCAATCGTTTTTGTTCACTGATCAAATCTATAGAAAATGACAATTAAAGTATTCATTTTGCATGGTCAAATTTAAATGGTATCCTATACAAACTTATTTCTACATTTCTACGTCAACATGCCTGGAAGTTTGGCTCCAACATATCTCAATAATCCATCTCAGTACTTGCCTGTCAATGATCAGCTTTTAGATATTAGATGCCCGAAGACTAATGCTTTCTGTAAGCTATTGGTCAAACCGTCGTTGAAATTAGGACTATAATTTGACGATTTCCTTTAAATTAAATCCAGGCTCCGTGTATCATTCCTCGTAGTACATTGTATGAATTACATATGTGTTCGTTCAGTTCGATATGTTAAGACAGTGAAAGCTGGAAGAGCTTTTTTTCTAGCAGTTTATTATACTTTCATTAAATGTAATGTCTTGATCTTTTGAAATATCTAGGCCACTGATAATCTTATAAGTATTGTTACACAAGTGTTATTTTAAAACTTCTACATTTCACTTCAGAACAAAATTAATGAATTAAATAACCCATGTATTATAGCAGGAGATTTCAACCTAGTCCTTAACTCTAAAATTGATTGTTTTGAATATGTTAATATTAATAATCCGAAAGCTAGAGAAACCATTTTGAAAAGTATTATAGAACTAGATCTTGTAGATGTTTGGAGAGACTTTAATATAGATAAAAGAGAATATACATGGTTTAAAAAAAAACACAAATAAAAAAGCACGCCTTGATTTCTTTTTAATATCTAACACTTTTATAGTTGATGTAGTTAATGCTCAGATAATACCAGGTTATAGAACAGATCACTCTATTATTAAACTTATTATAGAATTTGGAAAATTTAAAAATGGCAGGTCATACTGGAAAATGAATAATTCGTTACTTAATCAAAAAAAAGAATTAAAGAAACAAAAAAGTTTATATTTACAAGATAATCATTTGCATAAAAGAAATATAGACTAGAAGTCGTTTGTTTAAGATACAAACGAAGCGGCTTTCCGTTTGCTTATTTCAAAGGTATTAAATATATAAGTTAATACAAAAAAATGGAATAATGATGCATAATAATGTATGATTTTAAGTTAATTTTTTTTTTTTTTTTTCATCTTTTAAGAAGATATTGAGAAAGCATAAATATGGGTCTTATTTGATTATGCACCCGTTTTCTATCATTCAGAAAAAAAAACAACAGGAAAATTTTAAGATAATAATATCCTCAAGAATTGTTTTCTTACGATATTCAATCGATTTTTTTTATTATTCTTTATTTAATATCTTTTTCTTTGTAAGCATATGACTTAACATGTATTCATTGCAATTTGATCCACAATTTAAATTGTAAAAAAGAAAAAAAAAACACTTTAAAATCGATTACTTTCAACCTTTAAATTGATTGAGTTTTACATTTGCAAAATTAGATGGAAACAAAGGCAGAGGTGTAAGCAATATAATGAAGAAAACATCTTATTTTTCTATGTTATTAACGTTATAAACGTCTTGAAACTTTCAACTATTCATTTGCTTTGTATATTTGCTTATTTTTACAGATTTAGAAAAAGCAACCGTTAAACGTTTAGAAAACATAAAAAATCGATAGGTAGATATACATGTATTTGTCATTTTCTTCAGGTTTGAAGAAAGCCGTGATAGCAAATGCAATAAGATATCCGTAAAGGTTTTCTGGCTCTAGTATAATTATACTAATTCATCGTAAATGCGACTCATTTACTCAAAAACGTATCAAAATTCACAATTCAACGCAGGCATTCATCCCTGCAAAAGAACAATCGGATCTTGCTCAACCAACCCAATGACCACTTACATGTCTTTCTGCAAATTAATAGATTTCCATGAATAAGCCCTTTTACGAAAAACATGAATAAGTCATGTTTGAAAACGTAATCACTTGAAATTTTCTGGACTTTTCGCGCATGTTAAGGTACGGCATTATTACTTATTTAAAGTTAATATATACAATCTTTTGATCTTTTTAATATATTTTGCTTACAAATCAATGTTGTCATAAACAAGTTACACAACATAAATTCTATAAGGTATGCTTAAGATTGGCATCAATGCTCATGACGCTGGAGCGCGAATACGTATTGAAATGAATATTTTTTATATTTTGACGACGTCAAAATCAAGTGACTAAAGAAAAATATCTTTTTTGCAAGGACATGTTCAGCTAACGTTCTATTAATCCAGAAAAAAAGTATCTTCGAGAATGCGAACAGGTTTGTTTTCACATTTTCAAGTAGGCATTCCATCAAACATGAATAACTGCCATGTTTGATGACGTAATCACTTGAAATTTTCAAGACCTTATGAACGTACTAAGTTTCTACATTTTTTAAAAGTTTAAGTTCATTGGTCTAATTGGCGATTTTATATGATTTTTCAAAATAATTATAGTTTAAGTATGCATGACGTCATAATCACGTGACAAAACAAACATTTCTTGCAGTATGCATCACTTCAATTTTAACTCTATCAATTCTGAAGATATAATTAAGATTGACTTTAAATACATGATATCGGAGCGAAAGAAATCTTTAAAGAGACATGTTTTTTTGTCTTTTTGATGACGTCATAACCACATAACTAAAGAGAAATTCATTCAGAAAATAGAACGTAAACTTCTATGCCGATGTGCTGTCCAATTTTCATGCTTGTAACGCATCAGGGGGCTTTGTAACATTTAAATTTAATTTTTGACCAAAGTTCGAAACTCGGTATTGCCATAAAATCTTAATCTTTTCGAATTTGGCAATTTGAATGCCAAGCTGGACATCTACATCCTAAAATACATCTTTTGTAAAAATATCAAGATAATCGGACCTATATTGAAGGCTCTAGAGCGCGAACAAACTTTTGAAGCTGACGTCAAATCTGACGTCATATGACGCCAATGAAAATTGAAAATGATTGAATGTATAAAAAGATACTTTTTTATCGCTGCAATTTCAATTTCATTAAAATTGACTCAAAATGTATGATGCCAGAGGGAGAGAAATCTTTGAAAAAATAGGATTTTGTCCATTAAATGACGTCATAACCACGTGACTTAAAAGGAAATCTTTCAGAGAAAAGAAAGTAGACCTCTGGGCCAATAAGCTGTCCAATTTTCATGCTTCTATCTCATCAGTAGCCTTTGTAACATTAAATAATAGTTTTAGGACCAAAGTTCGAAACTCGGTTTTGCCATAAATTCTTAATTTTTTCGAATTTAAAAATTTGAAAGATAAGGTGCACATCTACATCATAATATACATCTTCTGTGAAAATATCAAGATAAAATATCAAAAAATAAAGGCTCCAGAGCGCGAACAAACTTTTGAAGCTGACGTCAAGTCTGACGTCAATTGACGTCATTGAAAATTAAAAATTATTGAATTTAAAAATTTATAAGTTTTTGTCGAGGCAATTTAATTTTCATGTTGCTTAGACACTGACAACTTACCGAAATTAACTCTTAGATTTGGTTGGAAAAAAAGGAATAATAATAATAATAATAACTAGATGTCATTCGTGAAAACGAATGATAGGACTTTCTGCAAGCTGTGTTAATGCAAAAAGCAGGAGATAGAAGTTTCATGTAATGACTCACCTCTGGTAGTATTTCATGTTCATGCTGAACAATTGAAATTATATTCCGAAATTAGTGCAAATGAGAAGAACTAAGTATTAGTCTGTGACGTCACATGACGTCATATGACGTCATAACTCTAAACATATGTAGAAATTCTGCAGAACTGCAAACTGTTTAAGTTTCAACCTTCTATCTCATCCTGAAGCTCTCTAATCCTAAAATGAAATTTTCGGTCCAATGTTCGAATCTTATTTCAGCCACACAACTTCGGTCTTTCGGAATTTCGGTTAGCTGACAGGATATGCACACTTAACTTTCAAGATGTACCATCTGTGAAAATTTGAAGAAAATCCGACCATAAATGGCGGCTGTAGAGCGTGAACACCATTTTTCACTATTTTTAGCTCTGACGTCACATGACGTCATAGTGTGCTAAAGATGCTTTTGTTTCAAAAGGGCATACTTTACTGTCATAACTCTGAAATTTTCGTTATTCTGAACAACTGGCATCATGTCAAAATCATTGCCCTAAAATGAAAATTAAGAAGTATGCTTATGACGTCACAAGACGTCATATGACGTCAAAACTCAAGATATATGTAGAAATTCTGCAGAACTGCAAACTGTGTAAGTTTCAACCTTCTATCTCATCCTGAAGCTCTTTAATCCTAAAATGAAATTTTTGGTCCTATGTTCGAATCTTTTTTCAGCCACAGAACTTCAGTCTTTTGGAAGTTTGGTTAGCTGACAGGATATGCACATCTGAGTTTCAAAATGTACCATCTGTGAAAATTTGAAGAAAATCTGACAATAAATGACGGCTGTAGAGTGCGAACACCATTTTTCATTATTTTTTGCTGTGACGTCATGTGACGTCATAGGGTGCTGAAGATGCTTTTGTTCAAAAGCACATACCTTGCTTTCATAACTCAGAAATTTTCATTATTCTGAACAAATGGCATCATGTCGAAATCATTGCCCTAAAATGAATATTAAGAAGTATGCTTATGACGTCACATGACGTCATATGACGTCACGACTCAAAATATTTGTAGAAATTCTGCAGAACTGCAAACTGTGTAAGTTTCAACTTTCTATCTCATCCTGCAGCTCTTTAATTCTAAAATGAAATTTTCGGTCCTATGTTCGAATCTTATTTCAGCCACAGAACTTCGGTCTTTCGGAATTTCGGTTAGCTGACAAGATATGCACACCTTTGATTCAAGATGTACCATCTGTGAAAATTTGAAGAAAATCCGACCATAAATGACGGCTGTAGAGCGCGAACACCATTTTTCACTATTTTTAGCTGTGACGTCATGTGACGTCATAGGGTGCTGAACATGCTTTTGTTTCAAAAGCGCATACTTTGCTTTCATAACTCTGAAATTTTCATTATTCTGAAAAACTGGCATCATGTTGAAATCATTGCCCTAAAATGAAAATTAGAAGTATGCTTATGACGTCACATGACGTCATATGACGTCACGACTCAAAATATTTGTAGAAATTCTGCAGAACTGCAAACTGTGTAAGTTTCAACTTTCTATCTCATCCTGCAGCTCTTTAATTCTAAAATGAAATTTTCGGTCCTATGTTCGAATCTTATTTCAGCCACAGAACTTCGGTCTTTCGGAATTTCGGTTAGCTGACAGGATATGCACACCTTTGATTCAATATGTACCATCTGTGAAAATTTGAAGAAAATCCGACCATAAATGACGGCTGTAGAGCGCGAACACCATTTTTCACTATTTTTAGCTGTGACGTCATGTGACGTCATAGGGTGCTGAAAATCATTGAAAATCAAAATTTCCTCACGTGACTAATAAGCCATAAAAATTTCATCGTCCTAGGACTATTGCAACATATAAAAATAAGCGTTTAGTTAGGAAGAAGAAAAGAATAATAATAATAATAAACATAACAAACCCAATAGGACTTTCTGCTTTAGGCAGAAAGTCCTAACTAGACTTCTTTTGTTTTGAACAAAAGATAGGGCTTTCTGCACTGCAAACCATGACAAACCTGGTGTTTTTCGAATTTTGGCAAACCTCTATAATCCTGCAGAATGAAGTCGTAATATATAATTTCTGTGAAAATTCCATGCCAATCAGTCCATAAATGACGGCTGTACAGCGCGGATGAACTTTGGTAGCTTTTTTAAGTTTTGATGTCATGTGACGTCATATGAAAATTTTAATCATTAAATCTTAATGTTCATGGTTACCTACATAGGACATTAAATTTTCATTGTCTTTGAACCTTTGCAACATGAGTAAATTGACATTCAGGAATCGGAAATTCTCTACAATTTGATGACGTCATATGACATCAGATGAAGTCCATTTTTACAAAATGCAAAGGAAACACAGAGACGTTTAAGCTCGCCAAATATCAAATTTCTATCTCATCTAGAAACGATTGTATTTTACAATGTGACGTCCTTGGTTCGAATCTTGGATTCGCCAAAGAACCTTAGTTCTTTCGAATCTTGGCAAACCTATATAATCCTGCACAATGAGGTCGTAATATATAACTTCTGTGAAGATTCCATGCCAATCTATCAATAAATGACGGCTATACAGAGCGGGACAAACTTTGGTAGTTATTTTAGTTCTGACGTCATGTGACGTCATATGAAAATTTTAAACATTGAATCTAAATGTTCCTGATTATGTACAAAGGACATTTAATTTTCATTATCTATGAAGCTTTGCAACATGAGTAAAATTGACATCAAGAAATCGGAAATTCTATACAATTTGATGACGTCATATGACGTCATATGACGTTTATCTTCACAAAATTCAAAGGAAACACAGAGACGTATAATCTCGCCAAATATCAACTTTCTATCTCATCTAGAAATGTTTTTATATGGATTTGAAAGTTGACGTCCTTGGTTCGAATCTTGGATTCGCCATAGAACCTTAGTTCTTTCGAATCTTGGCAAACCTATATAATCCTGTACAATGAGGTCGTAATATATAACTTCTGTGAAAATTCCATGACAATCCGTCCATAAATTACGGCTGTACAGCGCGTACAAACTTTGGTAGCTATTTTTAGTTCTGACGTCATGTGACGTCATATGAAAATTTTAAACATTGAATCTAAATGATCATGATTACCTACAGAGGACATTTAATTTTCATTGTCTATGAACCTTTGCAACATGAGTAAATTGACATCAAGAAATCGGAAATTCTATACAACTTGATGACGTCATATGACGTCATATGACGTTCATCTTTACAAAATTCAAAGGAAACACAGAGAGGAATAATCTTGCCAAATATCAATTTTCTATCTCATCTAGAATCGATTTTATATGGATTTGAAATTTGACGTCCTTGGTTCGAATATTGGATTCGCCATAGAACCTTAGTTCTTTCGAATCTTGGCAAACCTATACAATCCTGCACAATGAGGTCTTAATATATAACTTCTGTGAAATTTCCATGACAATCCGTCCATAAATGACGGCTGTACAGCGCGTACAAACTTTGGTAGCTATTTTTAGTTCTGACGTCATGTGACGTCATGTGAAGATAAAAATAACATATTCCAAAATGCCTTTGCTTCAGGTGTCTGTTGATAGAATTTCTTTGTCCTAGACCTTCAGCAACTTAATGAAATAACAACATGAAAAGGTTGGACGGCTGTACAGCGCGTACAAACT